>QLPC01000224.1:0-44162 GCA_003314055.1 Lactifluus hygrophoroides | reverse complement strand
CGACTTTTGACCCTTCATCCCTTCTCATCATGAAATATCGAGGCAGGAGTGTCGCAGTGTCTCGCAACAACTGCTACTCTTATGACGTACGTCGTTCCTGTTACGTCCCCGATGCTTGTCCCCGGTGATAAGTTACTCATATTCTTGATTGCGCCGATATTAGAATGTCCTTGGTGTTGCACAACTCACCTTTCAAAGATTGAAGGTTGTGCCCCCCGGCGATTATCTAGTCTTGTTGGCGGAAATACCCGGTTATTCAGAAGAAGGCCTTGTCGAAATCAGGCAGGATATCTGGCCCACTGTCCACCAGTCCTTGAAGTCCGTGACAATTGCCTTGGAATCAGGTGTGTCTCCATGCCATCCTCAACTGTCAACCTGGTTCTACTTCTTCTCAGAGTTGCAAGCCTCGAGAAACTGGAGCTCTCTTGTCTCGCATGTGGCCAGGGAACAACCAGCTGCTCCGGGGGGAGCTCCCTCTTTCAGAACGGGGGTGCCATCAGATGTTCCTCATCCGACGTCACTTCGCCCGCGATACGACCGTAGTCAATCCCCATCCAAACAACCCAGCGACCCTGTTCAGACCATTAAAATCATATTCCCAGAGAACCCTAAACCTACTCCCACGCCAATTGAGATCAGCGAACCAGGGCTGCTTGGGAAGAAGGTCTCCTATCTCTATGAAATGATAGGCGCCAGGGCAGAGTACTCATTCCTGAACAGCCGTCTCAGTTTCTCGGGCGTTCCTTTGGACAATAACGAGACCTTAGCTAATTATAATATTCATTCTGGGACTTCACTCCTGCTCTCGTCAGTAGCGCCGCAAGTGCCAACGGTTATGGTGACTGAGATGGTTCGGAAGCCTGTGATTTATCTTTATCCACCTTCCAGCCTTTCCCATGTCACCGTGCAGCTATCTCTCGCGTCTGCCTGGTGTTTCTCAGCTATATACCCACCAACACAGGCCACCGTCACCCCGGATGGACATCAAACTTCCCAATCTGTCACCTGGACAGTCGCAGCAGAGCCCGACGGCACACTCATGAACAAGACTACTGGAACGGAAGTGTCCTACCTATACTGGGAGGCAATGTGAGCTCAAACTCTGCATTCCTCCCTGGGCTACAACTGAACTTTCTCTCTCCGTAGCGCAAATTCTACTCTGAGGACACCGGACGCGTCCAGGCCTTCAACTCCTGTGGGAGGCATGAAGATATTCGATCCTTTGCGCCCATCTGTGAACCCGGGCAATTCGATCGTGCTTCCAGTAAGCAAAGTTACGGGTTACCTAGATGCTACCCTCAAAACGCTCGCGCTACACACAGAAGCGCGCACCTCATTCATTACGTACGTATTCTCTCTCCGAGTCCTCGTACAATACAAGGTTGTAACGATACTGAAACAACTATGTCTTTACTAGATATTGGCTTCCAGATTTACTGAAGCACAAGTATATCGCGTTGCGCTTCCTCACACAGGAATCGTACGAGCAGGCGGCGCCGATGCGTGTCTCGCCCACGCCCGACGTCATCACGCGTGTCTTTATGCTCTTCCGTGGTGTAGACGCCGCAGACGTGAAACATTGGCATTCGAGCGCACGTGCACGCATTGGCGTCGCCGGGGATGGCGTGATATCCTGGTCGCGCGTCGTTGGTGTTGACGCTGTGCGGGCATCAGATCGGAGCTTGTTCAGGGTGCTGGAATGGGGTGGGATGGAGGTCAAGTGAGGAAGATGCGAGTCGAGGCGTGGTATTCTTTTTTTTTTTTCCTTTCATAGCTACCTTACTACTCTTCGAGGAATACACCCACTACCCATTGATTATCTGGACCGTTGTCAGACCTGAGCATGAGCAGCCTGAGTAAGGGTTCAGAGCCAACCTTTCCCTTTGCCCATTGGCTTCTCACTAGCCCAGTAATGATGCCACATGATACCATCTGCGTCATCGCACCTCATAGCTTGCCTCGCCCTGTTGTCTCAGGGTGCCATTATACCCATATTAACTGAAGTTACGTTAGGTCTGCTTTAAGTCGCGAGACGCGTCTTTCGATCGTGTCAAGGATCACTGGCGCTCACCGCTTTTACACTGCTTTTACTCGTACGTACCCGCGCCTAATATCCGATCAGAGTCTGACGATCTAGAGACTCGACTATTGACCTAGGGTGTAAGTTATCTCATTACAATACCTCCGAGCGGCCAATGCAACGAATATGGAGCCACATACGGGAAAACTCGAGAAGTTCAGAAGTGATAACATCGATGGGGTGTTAGGGTCGTGCCGCAGCAGTAACTCGGAGTCACTGTATTACAATTGTATTATAGGGTGCGCAAATTTGCAAGCACAGCCCGTTCCTCAGACATGACCCTCTTCCAAATTCTCATACACTGCACTGTGCCGATCAATCACTGACATGCTGACAGACAGAGAGCGCTCGCTTAATTATTAATTAAAATTCAGGTGAGCGTCCTAGGGTGTCGTTCATTTAAAGACAAGGGACCATTGTGCAATAACGTCCCGTCGGTGTCTCTCTTCTCACCAACATGGATACGCTTTCCAATCCTTTGCCCGTTATTATCATGAAATATCGAGGCAGAAATGTCATCGTACCTCGCCATGAATGCCTCAATTATGACGTGAGTTGTTCCTGCCAACGTCATTCTCGCTCTCCACATTCCTAATTCTGTCTCTGGATTTGATCACCTCGATATTAGGAGATCTTTAATATCGCACGACGCAGCTTTCAATCATTGGAGGCCGTACCTCCCAGCGATAAGCTAGTCTTGTTGGCAGAATTATACGGCTATTGCGAAACAGACGCTGCCGAAGTCAGCAAAGATGTATGGTTTACTGTCCTTCCGTTCGTCAAGTCCTTGAAGATCGTCTTGGAATCAGGTGTGTCTAGATCCTGTTCTCAATGATAGATCTGATTCTACTTCTTCTCAGAGCTGCAAGCCTCCACAGAGTGCACATTCCCTGTCTCATCTGGATCTTCTTCCATCAGATCAGGGGTGCCATCATATGCTCTTCACCCGACGTCACTCCCACCGCGATATGACCTTGGTCAATCCCTATCCCAACAACGACGCAGCGATGATGTTCAGTCCATTACAATCACATTCCCGGAGTATCTCAAACCAGCTCCCGAGTCCTTCCGCATCAGTGAACCAGGGCTATTTGGCAAGAAAATTGCCTATCTCTTCGAAATGATAGACGCCAAGACAGGGTATTCATCCTCGAACAGCCAGCTCAGTTTCGGGGGGGAGATTTTGGACAGCAACCAGACTTTAGCTAAATATAACATACCTTCTGGGGATTCAATCATGCTCATACCGGTAGCACGGCCAGTGTCGACGTCTCGGCGGACGGCAGTTCGGAAGCCTGTCATCTATCTCTATCCGCCTTCTAGCCTCTCCCATGTCACCGTGCAGCTATCGCTCGTCCCTTCCTGGCGTTTCTCAGCTTTATACCCTCAACCTCAGACCACCGTTACCCCGGACGAACATCAGTCTTCCCAATCTGTCACCTGGGCAGTCGCAGCAGAGCCTGACGGCACGCTCGTGGACGAGTCTACTAGCACAGAAGTGTCCTACCTATACTGGGAGGCAATGTGAGCGTGTAATCTCTGCATGACTGTCTGGACTGCGACTGAAACTTCGTCTCTGCCGCAGCGCAACTTCTACCCTGAGGACGCCAGACTCGTCCCGGGCTTCGAGCCCTGTAGGAGACATGGACACGTTTGATCCGTCTCGGCCATCAGTGAACCCGGGCAACTCGATCCTGCTTCCGATAGGCAAAGTTCCAGGCTACCTAGACGCGGCTCTCAAAGAGCTCGCGCTCCACACCGAAGCGCGCACCTCATTCATTACGTGCGTATCCGCTTTCCTCGTACAATTAGAAAATACTGAAATAAAAGGTGACTCTTGGGACTTGACTAGATATTGGCTTCCGGATTTACTGAAGCACGAGTATGTCGCGCTGCGCTTCCTCGCCCAGGAATCGTATGAGCAGGCCGCGCCCATGCATATCTCGCCCACGCCCGACGTCGTCACGCGCGTGTTCATGCTCTTCCGTGGAGTGGCCGCTGCCGACTTGGATAGTTGGCAATCGGCAAGCGCACTTGCGCCTACTGCCGCTGCAGCGGATGGCGCAGTATCGTGGTCACGTGTGGTCGGGGTTGATGCTGGGCGGGCATCGGATCGCAGCTTGTTCCGAGTGCTCGAGTGGGGTGGGATGGAGGTCAAGTGAACTGTTTCGATTCGAGGTGCTAGAATACGACTTTTTGTTCATATGTATTGTGCTAGTACGTGTGTTGTTTTCATGGGTACTGAGTCATGACAGGCATGCACGGCATGGGAGGGTTGCAACGACGGAACAAATGATGTTATCGAAAGCCATTCTAGAATTTCGTACATCCGTCGATGGGGTTCTTTTTTTTTTTTTTTTCAACCAAACTTTTGACCCGCAGTCAGGTTCTGGGAAACTGCCTGATTTCTCGTTTCCTGTTATTTTTCACATGGGGCGAATTCTTGTGATGTGCTGGCATTTGACTATCATTTATCTTTCCCCTTTATCATTGACTTGGATGTCGGATGTCACACCCCACGCAATGCCAGTGTGTCGTCAAGTCTTCTTTTCCCATCCCATCATCATGCCCTTCAGACATTTATCATCGCGGTAGGAGTGCCGTCCTTTCCCTTTCCCTAACCTTTCCCTCTGCCTCATTGATGTTGCCACAATTGCAGCAAGGGTCTCATTCCCTATAATTATCCAGTATCGATGCACCGTGATGCCCCACCACCGTGATTGTCATTGTGTCTGTAGGAAGCATTGACAGAGCTAGTAGATACTAGTACATGTTAATCAGAGTGAGCTAGAAAGTAAATATGAACGCTACTGACCTCAGTCTTCAAGTTTAGGAGAGAAAGACTGAGGGATGAAGGCGAAAGCGGTCATACTTAAGTGAAGTAAGAAAAGGTTCCCCGAGGATGCGTGGAGGAAAGAAATGGGAATTGAAAGCTTACAGTAAGGGCGACGGAGGTGATATCTCTCCTTTTTTTTGGACTAACCTCCTTTTGGGATCAATGGCCACCTGCTACCCAAACCTCAAACAGTTAAACCCTCGGTCCGGGGGGAATTCCATTACGGATTACGGAGACATTCCCTGGGACACGGCGTGGGAAGTACTGTTGGACTCACACCACGTAAATGCATTTCCCTTCATACTCGGGCAGTCTTTGGCCCGCTCCACTGGCAGCGCGTCAACTATGTTGCTATCTACTGCGCTTATAATAATACATCGCTAGTCCAAAAAAAAAAGTACAGTGGGACTCTGCTCCTCGGCCATACCCACTAAAACCCCCCATGTGGTTTGTCTGGAATTCGAACCCGGAACCCGGGATCTTGCCCAAGGCCGGCTACTGGAAGCAGCACCACGCATATCCACTAAGTCATTGCGCCCCCTGATATCTCATAGATCCTCGCGGCCTGCCGGCCCGGTTGTTAGGCGAAACTGCGTCCTCTCCATCTTACTGTCATGCCTTTCAGACCTTTATCCCTTCTCATACTGAAGTATCGCGATAGGAGTGTTGGCGCAATACGTAAGGAATGTTTCACCTACGACGTGAGTTGTACCTCATATTTGCCTCACACTGTTCAGACTTAGCCATGTCTCCAACCGCACCATCTTAGGGTCTGCTTCAAGTTGCGAGACGCCTCTTTTGCTCTTTGTCAGACGTGTCTCTCCATGATACAGTCATCCTTGCGGAAATCCCTGATTATCCCGAACAAGGCGCTGTTGAAATCACGAAGGATGTCTGGCCTCTGATCGTAGAAACCGTACCATCCGTTACGATTGAATCTGGTACGTCTTGGTGTTGCTCGAACTTCAAGTCCATCGATGACTAGGTGACTAACTGTCCCGGGACAATTACTAGCTCAGCGATCGAACAATGCCACCCAGACGGTCAAGGTCAAATTTTCAGCGATTTCAGCGGATGAGCCCCTTCTTGAAGTCAGCGAAGTGGGATTGTTGCAGAAGCCCCTCTCTTATCTCACCGAAACCATAATTGCCCGATTAGGACGTCCAAAATCAGAAATCAGGCTCATTTTGGGGGGGAAACAGTTGGAAAAAGATAGTGATACCACCTTGGCTGACAACAATATCGTCTCTGGGTCTCTGATCTACGTGGTGCCCAACTTAAGGGGTGGGAAGCCTGTGATCTATCTCTACCCGCCTTCAAGCCTTCCCCATGTCACCGTACAGCTGTCACTCGCATCAACCTGGCATTTCTCAGCTATATATCCGTCACCACAGACCACCCTCGCCCCGGATAAACAACAAGCTTTACGATCTGTCACATGGACAGTCGCAGCAGAGCCCGATGGCACACTCGTGGACAAGACTACTAACACAGAAGTATCCTACCTATACTGGGAAGCGATGTGAGTGTTGGTCTTATACTCTGGCTCTCCGTCTGGATGTGACTGAAATGATCCCACCCCAGTGCAAATTCTGCCTTAATGACGCCAGACACCTCTCGAGCCCCTACTCCTATGGGAGAAATGGAGACGTTCGATCCTTCTCGGCCATCAGTAGACCCGGGAAACTCGATCCTGCTCTCGATTGGCAAAGTCCCAGGCTACCTAGATGCGGCCCTCAAGGCGCTCACGTTGCACACCGAGGCGCGCACGTCATTCATTACGTGTGTTACGATCCATACTGCTCGTGCGGTTGAACAAATGAACTGAAAACGACGGTTTGGGACGTTGTAGATATTGGCTACCAAATTTACTGAAGCACGAATATGTCGCGCTGCGCTTCCTCGCCCAAGAATCGTATGAGCAGGCCGCGCCGATGCATATCTCGCCCACGCCCGACGTCGTCACGCGCGTGTTCATGCTCTTTCGCGGTGTAGTCGCTGCCGACTTGGATAGTTGGCAATCGGCGAGCGCACTTGCGCCTACTGCCGCTGCAGTGGATGGCGCAGTATCCTGGTCGCGTGTGGTCGGAGTCGATGCTGGGCGGGCATCGGATCGCAGCTTGTTCCGAGTGCTCGAGTGGGGTGGGATGGAGGTCAAGTGAACTGTTTCGATTCGAGGTGCCAGAATGCGAGTTTTTGTTCAATGTATTGTGCTAGTACGTGTATTGTTTTCATGGGTACTGAGTCGTGACAGGTACACGTGACATGGGAGGGTTGTAACGACTAACGACGGAGCAAATAATGTTATTGTACACCCCTCGATGGGTTTCTGTTTTGTTTTCCGATCAAACATTGGTCAGATTGTAGGTTGCCAAGTTGCAGTGAAAGCAGCAGTGATGTTTAAGTTACTCAAGTCTGCTAGCTGCAAGGGATGTTTCTTGACCTGCAGTCAGCTTCTGGGAAGATGACTGCTTTCTCGTTTCCTGTTGTTTTTCACATGGGGCGAATTCTTGTGATGCGCCGGCATTTGACTATCATTTATCTTTCCTCTTTATCATTGACTTGGATGTCGGATGTCACACCCCACGCAATGTCAGATGTCGTCGAGACTTCTTTTCCCATCGTCATGCCCTTCAGACACTTATCCCTTCTCGTTCTGAAGTATCGCGGTAGGAGTGCCGTCCTTTCCCTTTGCCCAACCTCCAACCTTTCCCTCTGCCCCACCTTTCCCTTTGCCCCATTGACGTTGCCGCAATCGCAGCAAGGGTCTCATTCCCTATAATTACCCAGTAACGATGCGCCGTGATGCCCCATCACCGTGATTGTCATTATATCCTCTCCATCATCACTGGCATGCCCTTCAGACCTTTATCCCTTCTCATACTGAAGTATGACGATAGGAGTGTTGGCGCGATACGTAGAGAATGTTTCACCTATGATGTAAGTTGTACCTCATATTTGCCTCACACTGTTCAGCCTTAGCCATGTCCCCAACCGCACCCATTTTAGGGTCTGCTTCAAGTTGCGAGACGCGTCTTTCGCTCTTTGCAAGACGTGTCTCTCCATGAAATAGTCATCCTGGCGGAAATCCCTGATTATCCCGAACAAGGTGCTGTTGAAATCACGGAGGATGTCTGGTCTCTGATTGTAGAAACCGTACCATCCGTTACAATTGCCCTGGAATCTGGTACGTTTTGGTGTTGCTCAAACTTCAAGTCCATTGGTGACTAGGTGACTAACTGTCTCGGGGCAATCACTAGCTCAACGATCGAGCAATGCCACTCAGACGGTCAAAGTCAGAATTTCAGCAGATGAGCCTCTTGAAGTCAGCGAAGTGGGGTTATTGCAGAAGCCCCTCTCTTATCTCTTTGATACCATAAGTGCCCGATTAGGACGACCAACATCAGAAATCAGGCTCATTTTTGGGGGGAAACAGCTGGAAAATAGTGATGCCACCTTGGCTGACAAGAATCTCGTCTCCGGGGCTCTGATCTACTTGGTGTTTAGGTTAAAGGGTGGGAAGCCTGTGATCTATCTCTACCCGCCTTCAAGCCTTCCCCATGTCACCGTACAGCTGTCACTCGCACCAACCTGGCATTTCTCAGCTATATATCCGTCACCACAGGCCACCCTCACCCCGGATACACAAAAAGCTTTCAGATCTGTCACATGGACAGTCGCAGCAGAGCCCGATGGCACACTTGTGGACAAGACTACTGACACAGAAGTATCCTACCTATACTGGGAAGCGATGTGAGCGTTGGTCTTATACTCTGCCTCTCTGTCTGGATGTGACTGAAACGATCCCACTCCAGTGCAAATTCTGCCTTAATGACGCCAGACACCTCTCGAGCCCCTACTCCTATGGGAGAAGCGGAGACGTTCGATCCTTCTCGGCCATCAGTAGACCCGGGCAACTCGATCCTGCTCTCGATTGGCAAAGTCCCAGGCTACCTAGATGCAGCCCTCAAGGGCCTCACGTTGCACACCGAAGCGCGCACGTCATTCATTACGTGTGTTACAATCCATTCTGCTCGTGCGGAAGAACAAATGAACTGAAGATGACGGTGTTTGGGACGTTGTAGATATTGGCTGCCAAATTTACTGAAGCATGAATATGTCGCGCTGCGCTTCCTCGCCCAAGAATCGTATGAGCAGGCCGCGCCGATGCATATCTCGCCCATGCCCGATGTCGTAACGCGCGTGTTTATGCTCTTCCGAGGTGTAGGCGCTGCCGATGTGGAACGTTGGCAGTCAGCGAGTACACTTATGCCAACCTCAGCAGCTGCGGATGGCGCAGTATCTTGGGCGCACGTGGTTGGTATCGACTCTTCACGTGCATTGGATCGCAGCTTGTTCCGGGTGTTGGAATGGGGCGGAATGGAGGTCAAGTAAGGAGGAGCAATTCGAGGCGTGGTGACACTGTTGGGGATGGTGATGTTACACTGTATTTCCTCTCATAGGTAGCTTTGACTTACTAGCATGCGGCGAGGTTTTTATACAATCTGAATCTATTCGTCATTATGCTGTTAGGAACATTGTCAAATGTAAACCTAATAAGTTGGCACCCATGCATCCATGACAAATGAGGAACGAGAACGAAGGGCGCTGTTGGTTCAACGGTGGTGGTGAGCTGAGTTCAAATTACTGTCTCCTCGCAAGCGCAGCGCCAGGGCAAAGAAGACGGACGCTAGCGACATCGCAAGAATTTCCCTCAACTTTCGCACTGTTGGCGGAGTTGCGGTCACATGATCTGTGAAGATGTGGACGTGACTACCGTGTCATGATGTTACTATCCGTGACATGAATGCTTACATCATGCGAGCAGGGCATTGTTACCATTGACATTGAAGAGTTTGGGCGCTATCATTCCCTATAAGTAGCAAATGATGTCGCACAATGACCCGCGCTTTTCCTATCACTATGGGTATCTCTAGCAAAAGTTCATCTCTACATTTCCCCCTTCTCGTTTTGAAGTATGGCGGCAGGAGTGTCGCCGTAGATCGTCAAGACTGCACCATGTTTGATGTGAGTTGCACCTCGTATTACTTGCCTCCACTTCAATGTGATGGCTCTGATATTAGGGCCTGCTTCAAGTCATGAGGCGCACTTTTCCATCCTTGAAGGACGTGCCTTCCGAAAATATAGTGTTCTTGGCAAAAATCCCTCATTATCCCGAACAAGGCGCTGTTGAAATTCGGAAGGATTCCTGGTTTGGGATCAAGGAGACCGTGCCATCCGTTACGATCACTCTGGAATCTGGTATGCCTCGGCATTTCTCGCCGTGAAGCGGGATCAATGATGTACTCGGTTTCACTTGTCAGAAATGCAAATCTCCGTGGCATCTGGCAGCAACTCGTCTCTTACTGGAGACCCTCCTGCCCCGTCACTTTTTCCACCTGGCCATATCGAAAAAACTTTGGCACCCATTTTAGGGTAGCAGCCTACCGCTGGACGTGTCCCTGGATAATGAACGCATGCCAAAGCGTGCGGGCGAGCGCGGAAGAAGGAAGGGGAGTGAGTGTAAGTAGGGAAGATGGTGCACGGGTAACAATAGTTGTGAAATTCATAGGCGGCACCGCAGAATACTTATGGATAGCGAGGCGAAATGTATCAGAAGTGAAATGGTAAGTGAGTAAGAACACGGGGCGACCAAAGGCTTAAACCCATCAGTACGCCACGCTCTTCTCGAGGAAGAGAAAGAAGAAATAATGACATCGGCGGCACCTCGGGCACGGCTCACACGCCATAGTTTTGCTATACAGTAGTGTAAGGATATCGAACAAAGCGGAGGCAAGGCGTACCAGTCCACATCAGGACGCAGAGAAACACGAGGTGCATAGTAAGGCACAAAATCGTTAAACAAAATAGACGCGGCAAGAGGCCGCACAGCAAGTGGCAAGGATCGAGGCCGAGACGCAGAGGGGAAGGTCGCGGTCACATGATCTGAAGTCAAGTTCAGTCAGCTGACATCATAATATCTCTCTTCTCCACCATGTTTCGTACTACTTCTGGGCCCTCATATGAACCCGACCCAATAGTGAGGCTCGAAAATGATCCCTCATTCCTCCTTATCATGAAGTATCACGGACGGAGTGTTGCCGTACGTCGCGACGACTGCACCCAATATGAAGTGAGTCGTGATAGCTACGTTATTCATGCTGTTCATGCCTGAACCCTGTATCAGAATGCCGTTGTAACATTACGACGCAATTTCCGATCTTTGCGTAATGTGCATCCTGATGATTTGGTCTTCCTGGCTATACAGAAGAGGGCACCGCTGAAGTCATAAAAGATATCTGGTATACCGCCACCACCAACGTAAAGTCCATCATGATTGCACTGGAATCTGGTGTGTCCGGGTGGTTCTCAAAATCCGCGCCCATAGCTGATGATGGATCCGATTTTAACTTAGAATTGGAAGACTCAGCGGGCTACTGCTTGACGCCGGTTTCACCTCAAGCTGAGCCCCTACTACAACCTCCTTGCCTGAGGTCACGCCCCGCTGCGGTGCGACGCTCTCGGCGATCTCGAGCTCAACGATCCAATAATGCCGAGGTCATGGCCACGCCAGCGGATGACTTAGAGGGTCTGAAGCCTGTAATATACCTCTACCCTCCGTCCAGCCTTTCCCATGTCATCGTACAACTATCCCTCGTATCATCCTAGCGTTTCTCAGCAGTATACCCTCCACCGAGGGGCTACCGTGACCTCGGATGAACATCAAACTTCTCAATCTGTCACCTGGACGGTCGCAGCAGAGCCTGACGGTACATTTGTCAACAAGACTACGGACACAGAGGTGTCCTACCTGTACTGGGAGGCAATGTGAGCTTGGTTTGAACCCTCGTTTTATATCTTGGCGTGACCAGACCTTCACTTTCACAGCGCAAATCCCGCCCTTATGACGCCGAATGGTTCTCGGGCTTCAACTCCTGCGGAATACATGGAGACGTTCGATCCTTCTCGCCCGTCTGTTAACCCGGGCAATTCGATCCTGCTTCCAATAGGCAAAGTTCCGGCTTATCTAGACGTAGCCCTCAAAGAGCTCACGCTACACACCGAGGCCCGCACCTCTTTCATTACGTACGTATCCGCATTCCTCGTACAATGAAATATAATACCGGCACTCGGGCCTTCACCAGATATTGGCTGCCACATTTTCTGAAGCATGAGTATATCGCTCTGCGCTTCCTCTCACAAGAATCGTACGAGCAGGCAGCGCCGATGCATGTTTTGCCTACACCCGACGTAGTCACTCGCGTGTTCATGCTCTTCCGTGGTGTAACTGCCACCGATGTGGAAAGTTGGCAGTCGGCGAGCGCACTTGCGCCCAATGCGGTAGCAGCTGATGGCGCAATATCTTGGGCACATGTAGTGGGTGTCGACGCCGCGCCGGCATCGGATCGGTGCTTGTTCCGGGTGCTGGAATGGGGTGGGATGGAGGTCAAAGGAAGCGGCTCGATTTGATTTGAGGTGCGACGGCCCACTTTTCTTCAAATGTATTGTGCTAGTCGGTGGAAATTCTTTACTTTATGCTATTTTATAGGTACTAAGGGGTGGCTGTGTACAAGGAACCAAAATGTGTTTTAGCCCCATGAATTCCAATTACCTCATTGACCGAAAGTAGATCAAGCATGGCACGAACGGCACCGCCGGAATAAGAAAGCTATTTACCCATCTGTTGATGGGGTCTCATTCCTTCAATAACACATTAGCCAGGCTGCAGATTACTTCAACTTTTGCATGCGCCACTCCGAGTCTTCGACCCAAAAACCCTGCCTGCACACCTGCTTTCCCACTTCATTTTCACAGGGCAAATTATAGTCATAAGTCCATAATACGCCTAATAGCTGAACTTGTATCAGGGTTTGCATAGCACTCCTTTCGCCCATTGAAGTGGTCGCGATCATGGAAAGCGCCTCGCTTCTTATAAATTTGCCAGCGAGGGTGCACCACTGGGCATGATCTGCCACTAACATCATTGTGTCTCCCCTGCCCTAGCTCATGCCTTTCTCCCCTCTATCCCTTCTCATTCTGAAGTATCGTGGTAGGAGTGTTGCCGTGATACGTAATGAATGCTTCACCTACGATGTGAGTCGTACTTCATATCTACCTCGCACTGTTCAGACCTAACGTTGTCACTGGGTGCAATTACACTCTCGTTAGGGTATGCTTCAAGTCGCAAGACGAGTCTTTCGATCTTTGCAGGACGTGTCTCTCGATGATATCGTATTCCTGGCAGAAATCCCTGATTATCCAGAACAAGGCGCTGTTGAAATTGTGAGGGATGTCTGGCTTATGATCAGAGAGATCGTGGCGTCCGTTTCTATTGCCGTACTAGTAGAATCTGGTATGTCTTGGTGTTTCTTGAATTTGAAGTGCGTCTATCGGGGACCGATGACAAACTTTGTTTTACTTGCCAGAAATGCAAGCCCCACGCGTCTCAGGCTCGGGTTGCAGCTCGCCTGTTTCCTTCTGTGAAGGGCTTCCATCTGCTCCTCCACCTCCGGATGATCCTCAATTAGAATCACCAACAACTTGCGTCGTGAAGCCACAACCTGCAGGACCTTTTCCTGGACAATTACTAGTTCAACAATCGAACGATGCCACGCAGACCGTCAGAGTCAAATTAACAGGGTCTCACGAACCCTTCGAAATCAGCGAAGTGGGGTTATTAGACAAGACGCTGTCCTATCTCTTCGAGACCATATGCGCCCGGATGCTAGGAACGTTTCTGACATCGGACTTTAGGCTCATTTTCCAGGGGAAACAGCTGGCAAATAATCATACCACTTTGGCTGATAATGATATTGTCTCTGGGGCTGAGATTTGGTTTGTGACTAGACTACGGGGCGGGAAACCTGTCATCTATCTCTACCCGCCTTCCAGCCTCTCCCATGTCACAGTTCGGCTATCTCTCGCATCAGCCTGGCGTTTCTCAGCCGTATACCCTCTGACTCGGGTCACCGTCACTCCAAATGAACATGAAGTTTCCCAATCTGTCATCTGGACAGTCGCAGCAGAGCCCGATGGTACGCTTGTGGACGAGACTACTGGCACAGAGGTGTCCTACTTATACTGGGAAGCAATGTGAGTTCGACCTGCTTTGGTGTCTGTCTGGCTGTGACTGAGCCTTCCCCACTGCAGCGCAAATTCTGCCTTGATGACCCCAGATTCCTCTCGTGCCTCAACTCCCGTGGGAGACGCGGAAACATTCGATCCTTCTCGCCCGTCAGTAAACCCGGGAAACTCGATTCTTCTCCCAATGGGCGAAGTTCCGAGTTACCTAGATGCGGCGCTCAAGGCCCTCACTCTGCACACCGAAGCCCGCACATCCTTCATCACGTTCGTATCCATCCCATTATCCGATTCCTGGCTGAAAAATGACGGTGTTTGTGGCGTGGCAGATATTGGTTGCCAAATTTAATGAAACACGAGTACATCGCGTTGCGCTTTCTCGCACAGGAATCATACGAACAGGCGGCGCCGATGCGGGTCTCACCAACGCCCGACGTCGTCACGCGTGTCTTCATGCTCTTCCGCGGCGTCCCTACCACCGACGTGGAAACTTGGCAACCTGCACGCACACGGGCTTCGACGGTCTCGACAGAGGATGGCGTGACTTCTTGGGTGCATGTCGTTGGTGTCGACGCTGTACAGGCGTCGGATCCCAAGTTGTTTCGGGTGCTAGAGTGGGGCGGGATGGAGGTCAGGTGAATCGCTTTGATTCGAGGCGCTCTGCCAGTGACACCCCTTTCGAAGTTGTTCTATGTCTTGTACCTGTGCGTGAAGACTCTTTTTTTGGACAGGCACTATGTGAGATTGTAATTGAACCAGTGTAGTGTAAGAGTGTCTCTTTATGCAGTGCGTCCAAAGTGAATCCTCTATTCAAAACAACATAGTAAACATGATGATATCACATTGAGTACCATTGTAGAATTCTTCCACCATCAATGGCATTAGTTAACCAAGGCAAGACTGCAACTCATCAAGTTGTCAGGTTGTTCTGTTGTTCTGTTGGGTGAAAAAAAATTGTCAAATACGCCGATTTCAATTACAGATGGAAAATAATACTATTTTTATATACCATGTACTTATCAGGACTTATCTTCTACCCGGCTCTCACCTTGGCTTTCGCAGTGTGTCCTCCACCGTGACTGCAGACCTATCGCTAGACCACTGGGACGGAATTGTCCTGCATATGCTGGGAAGTAACATTAGTTTTCATTAGTTTTCATTGACAATTTTTTTGACCTTTTTACAGTCAAAAAGTCAACTTTTTTTCACACTTTCTCTGCTCATAGAAACTCGTATGAGCCCATACGAGCTTGTAACAAGCCGAAAAAGTTTGATGCAGGGTTTTTGATGCTTTGGGGTCAATCACTGGTAAACTACACTTTACTCTGCAGTGTTGGACGCAATTGCCTACTCCAATGAATGCCTCTCGAGCTCCTACCTTGCAGGATATACGGGGACGTGCAATCCCTCTTGCCCGTCAATGGACCCGGGCAACTCGTTTGTGTTTTGGCCTCCGCAAATATTGATTGTCCGATTTATTGTATTGATGCACGAATACGTCGCGTTGCGATTCCTTCGACTCGCGCAGGAATCATGTGAGCGGGCGGAGTCTATTCTGTTGCGGCGTTGCCTGCGCCCGACATTGCCGTACGTCCTTTTATACTCATTGGCGGCGTACCTACCGCCGACGTGGAAATATTTGGGGTAATCGGCGGACGCACAGCGCTGTTAACGACGCCACAGCAGACGGCGCGCGACACCCTGGACACACATGATCAGTATCGACCCTTGCGGGCATCAGATCGCGGGTTGTTCCGGGTGCTAGTGGGGCGGGACGGAAGTTGTATGAGGCCGTGCGATGTAGGGCGGGGCGGCGGGCGGCGGGCGGCGGAGGGCGCAGCGCCCGCTCTCAATCGGTGCGTTGTTCAAGTTATTTTCGTAGTGGCACGTTGGCTACTACGGAACGTCTGATCACTTGTCACTTTTATTATTATTATTTTCCATGGGGAATGAGATTTAATTGTGCGACGCCACTGGCACCCACCTTGGGGGGACCGAGTTGTCGAAGCCGCTGGGCCCTGATAAGAAACTGAACACGCAAATACGCGGTTATGAGGGTAAAAGAACGTGACGCGTATTTGGAGGGTGAAAAGCGAGCGAGCGAAAGCGTTGTGACACCGTGCCGAGCAGCATACGACTTACAGCTGGGGTGGGACACCTCTAATGTGGCTCAGGCTCTACTTCGCCGCTTTCGGGTTTTGGTCAGAAGGCGATGAAATAAAGTTATTAATCAAATACCAACAAGTCAAACAGTGGATCTGCGTTATGTTTGCCGGAGTGATCGCGCAGGTCGCAGCGGATCCACATGTCCCACCATCCATCATTCATGCGACCGATCACCACCGACCTCCGCCGCGTACAAAGGATGTCATCCAGAGGTGGTCATATGAGATGTTCTCCCCCATATAGACAGTTGTGGCGGGGGCCAAGAGGTTGGTGCTGATTGGAAGGAGGCGTTTGATGTCGGGAATGAAGTTGCCGGTGGCAGGAAATGGGACGCGTCGTTGTTTTCCAAAGTGGAATAAACGTACGTTGCCCGTTTCCGGGTGTGCGGATACATTCTTGAGTTCGAATTAGGAGGAACGAGGCAGTTGTGCTCTCGTTCGATAGATGAATTACACCGCATCTGTATGATATATATCGTTCGCTCCCCCGCTCACATAGTTTTATTTCAGGGATTACTGATGGAAGTGTCTCGTTTGAAAGTCCCTTTTGATATAAGCATAGTCCCACCAGTCCCAGGACAATATGAGGGGAGAAGCTGTGCGCAGGACTTGGTAAGGGCTACATTATTTTGAGGTTTAGTAGATCCACCGCCACCCGAAGGTTCACAGACATTCAGAATGGAAGATGCGATTGTTCGATAAGTGGCGTCGTCGTTCCGTCCGAGCCCGGGACCCGGGAAGGTACAAAGGTGGGTCAGATGTAACCGACCCAGTTCAGTACAGTACACGGTGACGCCATTGTGATTCACGCGGACAATACGTACGTACAGCCTACAGACCTAACAAGGATAGAGAGGGAAGAAGCAGATTTAGGTTCGTCGTTTGTTCCGTCTTCTGATGTGTGCGTCGCCCCTCTAGCAACAATGAGGCATCATGTGAGAGCATCGCCCGGCTTCGATCAGACCCCCAAAAGACCCCCGGAGTTAGATATCGCGTTCGCGCTCACATTTCTCATGCACCTGCCTGTATGTCGCCACAGTTTGCCTGTCCTCCCGGAAGGGTCCGTGACCGGTTGACACAAGACGTGGAAGAACAGGCAACTCGGCCTGTTTGGTCCTCTGTTTGCGGTCTGATCTTGTGAACATGACGTCATGGGCTGTGAGGCGATATCGTGCGGGTGTTATTCCCTTTCCAAAGATGTGAGTCACATGGTTGGCGCAGAGGAGGCCGACGAAAATGTTTGCCAAGTGGATTGGTACGAGAGAAAACACCGTCCCCGCCGCAGAGGTGAGCATTTCGTGTTCAAAACGGACAAGCGGACCGTGACAACCGGGAAGTGGAGAACGCGCGTAACACGTGCCAGTTGAGGCTGCGCCGTGAAGAGGCCCACTCCAACCACAACAACGAAGAGCGCCTTGCAACACCGCCCGAGCGTTATGTGAATACCAAGAATTCCACGCTTCGCTAACCTTTGCGTCAAGAGAGAAATTTGCCTTTTTGTATGTGATATAGCCAACAGATACGAAGGAAATGAACGAGGGAAGGAGTAAAAGCAAGTAGACGGCCAGGATAGGGCGAGAATTCAGAAGCGTCCCAGTGATACCCACAAGGGATGCAAGAAGGAGTAACAAAGAGCTGAACGTGAGCAAGATGAGGGCGGGAGAGTCGGTGATCAGGAGAATGGGCGCCGTGGGGTAGGCTGTCAAGTTAAGTATGAGTGACGGTCGTACTCGCAGGTTGTGGACTGACCAACAAACCAGGTCAACACAGAAAAGACAAGGCATGTCAAGCCGAGGAGAAAGACGGTTGTCACACTTGCAATTAGGCACCACTTGTGTAGCGTCCATTGGCCCATCCAGTCGACCCCTAAACCCCGACTACCACGCAAAACGGCTTCCAGGTTGCTTTGGCTCCAACCCCTGGCCCCTTTCAGTTCACGTACATGGCGTGGTGAATAAATGTCTGCACGAAATCCTGAGGAGTTTGATCGAAGAGATCGCGGTCGTGGCCACTTCTGTGTGAGTTTGTCTGCTGTGGACAGGTGACTGTTGGAGGATGGGGGCTTGGTGGAGTTGAATGTGGGGAGCTGCGATTTCTGGAAGGACAACGCTTTCCGACGTATGGTTACCAGAGCAGAGTGAACCGTGGACGGCATTCTCTTCACCAGTAATTGTAGATTCGCAGAAATTTGTGATAATCGTGATATGCCGGTAGTAGATGTTGCCAGGGGTCTAATTGAGGCAGCGACATCCTCAGTGGAATTCAGGGGAACTATCACCAAGGAATGTTCATCGGTATTCGTCACGGTGGGGAGCGTAGGGTGTGTCGGGGATCGATGTCGATTGAGTTGCGAAGGAACGGGCGATGAACGGTGAGAGCCGGACGGAATCGCTGTAAAGTGGGGAGAAGTCGGTGACAAGGACACAGTTGTGTGCGCACTTGGGTATCCAACTTTCAAGCCCGGCTTCTGTATAAAATCCGAGGGGTAATGGCCGGCGGTTTGTCGGGAGCTTGTTTGAGCGCCTGGCCGATGACGAATTGATCGGTGTGTGTGGGTAGATGGTGAGCGGTCGAGGGCAGAATAATCTGGCATGATAAGAGTGGGAGATGGTGTGCCCGAGTTGAGGAAGGTGGGATGGGAACGATGCAAGCCATGTTGACCTGATCGTTCGGTTGCAAGACGAACAGCCGCGAGTGGTCGAAACTCAAAGTTGGAGACCTCGGCGAACGGAGTTTCGGGCCTCACAAGCAATGCCGCTGGGTAACAATCCGAGTCAACCGAGCTTGGAAATCCAACACCTTTGATTGTTATCTTACTGCACTTTTACATGTTCACAGTGTCAACTATGCGTAAGCGGATTGCAGTTTCTGGCCAAGGTGACGTCTAAACCCCACAAACCATGATTCAACGGCACTTGCGGGCCTGGCCACGGTTGGTGGACTGCGCAGTCGTTCGTCAGACGTCAGAAGCTCAAACGTGTCAAAGAAGGTCGAAACCGATATAAGAAGCCTCCGCTTGGACCGAAGATCGCAGTGGCATCCTGTTTGATAGAATCCTGAGGCCTGAGGAACATCAAGCTGCATCGCCGGGGACCCGCAGTCGCTATAAACTCGACTTAATCGCTCACCTCTTCACTCCAGTCCTGCTGTCACCGTGACGGTTACAAGGGTTCCGAAAGCATGATGGTGACAACCAATGTAATTTGGAACCGTTGAACGACGTCCTGACACAGTCAAGGTCCAGGGTTCATCCTATGCTTTTTCAGTTGGAGACTCGGATACTATCAGTCAGTCGGTGCGCGACAACAGGACTCACCTGCTTGATCCATGCATCTTTCCGGTACCCAGTAGAAGTAGGATTCAAGGTCGCTCTGATGGCAGCAGTGCGTTTCCTGATGAGGTGCACATACTGGGTTTCGTAAAGGCGCAAACCCTGTATCCACTCGAGGGCGCCTAGCTATCAAACTCTGGGGGTCAGTACTGTACAGTTGCAACGGCACTCTCAGGCTCACCTTCGAATTACGGAAGGTTTTACACCTATGAGCCAAATATACCCTCTCGCCATCACTCTCTCGCCATGACAAGGGCAAGGGAGTAGTCACAAGGTCGGTCGAGCGTTTATAGCCAGAGGACACTCCAAGACGATAGTGATCACGATACAACTCCCGGGTGTAGCCCATGCCGACCTTGAGCGCCTACCTCATCCACCCCTTTCCGCTGTCTCCCGGGATTGATGTGACGATCCCGCTACGTTCGCCGATCGTGTTTTCTCTGTGATCCTTGTCTTCTTGTCGTCCAGATCAAGTTCCCCTTCCACTCACCCAACGTCCTGATGGTCTACCGGGTCCATGGACTGCCTAGCATTGGTCATCCTGTTCTTTAACGACACCTGTGCAAGTCCATGGAACGGTTCAAAGTACCAGAATCCCAAGGTCTGGCTTACCAGATACGAGGCAAAGTTTACTCAGGCTGCGGAGACCCAATCGCCTGTAAGTTGTTTGGAGTTATTACCATTTTTCCCGCAAGCGTGATCACTCAAACCCCCATATCACCACAGTTGCCTAGTCCGACCAGCACCATCTTCGCTACGCGACGCTCACCACGCTCACCACGCTCACACCACTCGTAATATTCGTCGTTTCCGTCCAAATCACGATGGGAATACCCATAATCGCGCGTGAAATCGCCCAGTCCTCCGATCCCGTTCCTGACTCATCCACCATGGACCCAAAGGTCATCTTCGACATCGTTTTTGGTCTCGGTACATCGAGTCTTACTATGTTCCACCCGACTAATACTCATCGTAATCGCATCCTCCAGTACTCATCATCTTCGTCTTTGTCAGTTTGTTGTGGGTGGCGGGATGGCTGCCTGTCGTTCAAATCCGCGGTGCAGTCAACTGTTCGTTATCCCCTTTCTCCATCCTAGATGTGCCTCCATATCTTCTCTTACACTGCTTTCTTTAATCCGTAGGGATGTGTGACAGTCTCTACGCCTTGAAAGAATTGCGTCGCCTCTTCCGCCTCGCCACACTCCTCGAGAGGACAGCTGGTCCAATCATTGACGGCAACGGTACCGCAAACGGAGCCCTCACAACATAAGGAGGTGGTTATCAAAGCGAATTCCGATCATGCTCCCACCAAGTCCCTCGCCACAAGATTGACCAAGCTGGATTAATGATGACTCGTAGCGCACAACGCCTCTGACGCGGATTCGTTTACACTTCTTTTTTTCTTGTATAAATATCTTTTTTATCTCTCGTTGCGACATGGTGTACGGCTTAGAATGGAAGGAAACAACTATAATTGATGTGCCGGTATGATTATGACTGTGCCGCGTCGAGTGATGTCCACTTAGCGGGGACATGAGCAATAATGAAGCCAGTCTCTCGGAGATCACGCAAATTGGCAGAAGGGAAAAACCTTAGCCACGCTCGAGGGAGGCGTCGGCCTTACAAAGCCTCCCCATCCCCAACGAGTAGTGCGGCAGTGCAGCTATGTCGAGTGATGGGGGAGAGGACAAAAGACCTGCCTTTTTCGGCCAATTGTGCAAATGCACGTGAGAACTTACGTACTTAGGGATAGGAGGGACACGGGCGGAATCCTTCGACTTTGTTGATGATCGATGATTGATGAAATTGATGGAAGGACGTGGAGTTACACTGCGTAGCTAAAGCCTTTGTTTACGAAGAAATAGCAAAAATTCCTGTTAAGAAATAGGACAATTTCCGTGACAGGTTACTTCGAATGGCCTGCTGCCCACGATGAGAGATTCAAATTTGTTCCCTCGTGGATAGTGACTGATATTTGTAGGTTCTGTGCTGTTTTCTGTCGCGTGACATCAGGACGGTTACGTTCTGTATAGATTCGAGCTTGGGCGTCTGAGCTTACCTCGGAACCGAAATGGCACTTTGATAGGACCTGAAACTGCTACCGACACAGGGCGGCAAAGGATATGGATATTCGGGCAGCTCGGACATCCAATCGCCTTGCACAGGACCTGTGGCTAGTGGGTGGCGGTGATCAGACAACATAGTGGTGGTGGCGAAGAGACTCACTCGGATCCGAGTCTCCATGACAGCCAGATTTAAAGCTTGCTTGGAGTCGGTACCGCGACCGGGAAATATTGGGTGGATAGAACACCGAGATCTCCGCAAGATGCTAAAGTTAAGAAAATTGCTTTCAAGAAAGTGTCGGGCAGCTGCGACTTACCACACCGACCCCTGGAAACCAAGTAACGACGGCCCCGACTGGCTTTGACCTCAAATATTAGGTTTATTTTGGGCGATGGGCGCATTTCCCAACAATGTAAGGGGAACGTAACCTTGTCGTGCAATTTGCGCCAGTCGGTCCCGAGAGTCCCGACGGGTCAATAAGGCAGAGGTTGACAGTTAGGGAATTTCGGTTCCAATGAGACGGATTCAGGTGTAGGAGGGCTGTGGCGTGATAATGAAGGGAAAGGGGCGTGTGAACGGTGGTGCATTCATGTTTTCTGTCTCAGGAATGACAGCGCGCACAATGATTGTTGTTGACGGTGCCTTCCTTGAGGAGCTCGTCGGCGCCTTGAGACTGAAAACGCACCCTCGTTTCGACTGATGGGGTCACCGGGCTTGAAGTACGGCTTCATATGATTTGGAAGGCAAACTCGGATGAGCTGACCTAGACTAGCGAGAGGTTGAGAAGTGAGATGCACACAAAGTTTATGGTTTGAATCAAGATTAAAATATAGATTGAGATTGAGGTCTCACCTCCATGGAGACCATTCCGTTCCGAGCTCTTGTGGCCGCCGCGGCAGCGGCAAATGAATGTGATGTGGCCGACGGAAGCGAATTGAACAGTGGACTCCGCGAAAGGCTTGAATCTCGACCACGATCTCAAGCTTTGACCCCTTTCACCGAGTGAGCAATTTGTCTTCTCAAGGGGCTCCGGCAAATCAAATGGTGACGCGGTGACGATCTGCTACTTACTACTGTACTTACTGATAGAACAACCGGACGCCGCAATTTTGATCAATTTTATTGGATGGCGTAACGACGTCAGAGGCACCACCAAAGTGGCAAATGGTGAGCCAAAGGGCGTTTTGGATCGAAGGATGGATCGCCGTCCTTCGACAATCATTGATGCTCACGGTTTTTCAGCGTTTCCTCTTCTCTGTTGGTGCTGGAGCGGAACATTAGCCCTAACCGACTAGGGGCGGTGCCCAGTGGAGAATGCCACTTACCAGTTTCGCCTAGGTTCTGGGAAGGCAGACACGAGCAAGCTTTTCGGGTTTCAAGGGCGGGGACATCAAAGAAAGGTGGAAGTGCCGTTGGCGCAGTTCTAAAACCAAGTAGGGCGTGCTCCTTCCCAGGGTGTCATCGGTCCACTTGTTGTATTCGGGATAACGATACCGGACTCTGCTCTCGCACTTTTGTCCCCCTTGGTCGATTTCTCCCCGAGCAAGCCAGGATGACCCATGCCAAAATTGATGGCTGTTGCGCCCCAACGCCTTTAGGGTTACGCTTGATGTCGTAGAGGCGCCGCCGACGGTATCCTCCTACGATCTATCTGAGCATCTGCCATGGGACTCTGAAACCCTTCCGGGTGTCAGCATGACAGCTACGGTTATAATAGCTTTCTCAGGGCCAACGTCAATGATCGGAGCCTTGTCCTGGAGAAGTGGTCCTAGATTTGTCCCCTTACACGCCCATCGTTATCGCCCTCGTTCTTTTTGATCGGCTCGGATCGGATCCTTGGACACATCAATGGCGGGGGATAGGGGGGGACCCCATCAATGCTGCGTGATTTGTATGAGATGGGTGGATTGGTTGCAAAGATTCTTGTCGGGTGGTGGGTAAGTGGCATCCCTCTTGCTTGGCGCCCATTATGCCACACATTTCACCTCCCAACTCACCCTCTGATTATCCAGATCACTCCATCCCAACTACTGCTGTTCCTTCAAAGTTCGGACAGAAAAATTTTCGCGAATAAAAACTATCTCAATCGGTCTTAAAGTTCTCTCATATGTGTCATTCTCTGACCCCTCAGTGCCCTCACCTCTGCTCAGACTGCAAGAATCTCGATCTTGCACTGCCCCTCGGTTTTAGATCCCGCTCATACCTCGTAGACTTTTGGAGGGATTCTATAAAGCACGTTTATTCCCCCAACAGACCCACTTCTCTCCCCAGTTACTCATTCTTAACCTACACACAGATGGCACCCTCACTGCGTAACATCACATACCCCTTCTTATCCTACGTCCTTTTCTTAACCGTTTTCCCTCTCTACGTGTTCCCACTCCCCCTCACACCCCTCACGCGCGTTAATGACGGGAGCTCTCTTATCTCCTCCTCAACCCGAATGACCAACAAGGTCATTTTTGACATCATCTTCGCGCTTAGTAGGCCGAGTGTCTCCTCACCCACTAAGTCTTTGACTCACTACCCCGTCAGTATTATTCGTCGCACTCCTTGGCTCTCTTTTGTGGCTCGCAAATAGGATGACCACTGGCCAGTTCGTCGAGGGAATAAGGCGTGAGTCGTCTCGGTTTTACGTCTCCGCCCGTTTTCCTTCATAAAACTTTCTCATTGTAGACCTATTGACTGCTCCGATCGCCTTGGTCCAGCAACTTCGGATTCCCTACGATGGGTTCATCACCCTCTTGACCGGAGCAGCTGCGGCGGTCTTCGGCACCAGTATCGATGACGCCAACGACACCTCTACCCGCCGTAGAGGTGGCTTATCAAACCCGATGTCGACTGTCACTCGTGTCCGGTCCGAGAGTGGTCGTTTTGGAAGAAGAGCCCCTGGGGCTCAAGGTAGTGCAATGACGGAGTCCGTTTAACCTCACATCTCTATTTGTCACTCTCGTTTGTCCCTTAGTCACTTGTACAAGGACTAGTAGTAGAACGTAATTACCATAACCGCGTTCATCGTGAAAGCGTATGCGTCATATGGCAAGAAACGCGGGCGCGCAATTGCGATACGCCACAAGCCCACCTGACCATGTCACATCACTAGTGGATTGGAGGCTGTCTCACCGTTCTGTAGTCCCGCGCGCGGGACTGAGGTAACCCGAGTTGATATGACTGGACGATAACGAAAGGAAAAGATACGGCCCACGTCTCCCAATAACTGGGCACAGCTGAGGTCGGTCACGCTACCCAATAACTTACGTGGTTGCCACCCGCCACACAGACACTCCGCCTCATATTTGAGCCACGAAGCAAAGGCAACGCAACGTGCGTGCCTAGTAGATGATAGTATTGGCACAGCCTCTAAGGAGACCCTAACATGCATGCTCTCCCCTTGCGCTATCCACACAACTCCAGCCGACTCCGCGTGGCCGATTTAAGGCTGTGTAAGCCGGAAAAAAAAGGGGGAAAGAAAAAAAAAAAGAAACCTTGTTAATATGCTGGATTCCGAATCCGCCGACACCGATCATGCTTCAGGCTCCCATTGACAACCGAGCAAGCAGTATCCTTGGAAAATCGAAACCGGGATTTTGGTCAGGGGAAGATCGCAGAACCGAACATTTAAACGTTTCAACATCGTTCCGGTACGTTTAGACTCGGGGAGTCATGGTTGCCAGTGCGGCTCAAATCTGCCCCAAGCGTTGTGGCCGGTTGTCACGTGCATTCTTCATATACACGTCATCGTCCAGCCGTGCCACTTCAAGTTCACTTGATTGCAAAACTCCTTCATCTCAGCAATAATTAATCTTATTAATGACCTCTGTACTACGTCATCTATGGGAAGAGAATCATGGCAGTCAACGATAGTACCACCATAATGGAGGTCGAGGGCGGTTGTGGTAAGGAAATCTAGGTTGAGAGATGCAAACGTATATCAAGTAGTAGAGGGAGGCGCAGCCAAAGAAAAATACCGCGGGTCCTTGGGAGCGTGGTTCCATAGGTGATACCCACTTTGCCCTACCATTAGCGTAAGCCCAAAGTATAGATGCCGTAAACATGGGGGACAAATAATGAAACTCTGCCGTAGGCGGACTGCAGAGCGAGGCAAAGGGGAAGGGCGTGGGCTGGAAATTCCATACCCCATTTGTCTCGAGGCTCAAAGACTTTCCGCGTGCCATGGATCCCGGGAAAGCTGAACCAGGGACGTCGACAAATCGACAAAGGTTAAAAGAACACGAGTGCGGAACCCGATCCGATCACCTATTGACCTCATGGCCCATTGCCAGGACCATTGAGGCGATATTGAGGGAGTGTCACACCCGATCATGAGAGCGCAGGCGCGCAGGAATCGATGGTTTTGTTACTTGGGGGCCAGCTCAGTGGCCACGTCTTGGTCAGGTCGAGGTCGAAACTGCGGATGAAAATTACTCCCGCGAAAGCGACTCTATCTCGACGATCTACGATCGATCTCCCTGTGTTGGTTTCGGATCTGGGATTAGATTTTAAGCAAAGGATCGTCGTTCGGCATGACTCACGATTACGAGTGTCAACAATAACAATAACAACTGTGACTGCGGATTTGGAGCACATGCTCGGTGGAAGCACACGTCCACCTGGGTGCAGGAAACCCCACTTCTGCCTTGAAACCGTACACTTGGACGGGTTATCATAGGCTCTGTTCGATAACAGAGAAGTCCGATGGCGGGTGTTGCGAAATCGGAAGACGAGGACTAAACTAACGACTGAAGAGCGTTTGTTGACGTCAAGATGAAACGGCGATGGCTTGTACTGGCTAAACAAATTGCTGCATTGAAGAAAAAGATCATGAGTATCTCGATAAGACAATCCGCAGATGGACTGTAGACACCTACTGTAGATCGGTCAGAATCGTGGTACCCTTGCTGGGGCAATGGTATTACAGTAATTTACTGGGAAACAATATGTGGTGAGTCGGTGTTGCCAGAAAAGTCTTGGCGTCCTTTTTAGGTCAGGTACTTGCCAAGCCCAAGTCATCCCAGCTATCGATTCGATCTGTAGTTGCTAGTTACTCGGACTTTCCATGATTCCCAGTCGGTCACCGATCCCCTCTTCTCACTAGTACCGGTACTCCTTTAGTATTCTGCATGCGCGCGGCGAGGGTTGACAAATCGAATACAATATGGTATAATTCCACGACCGCGTTGGGCAAGTGCCAGCTGCTGCGTGTTCGGCACCCCGTCCAAATAACACAGCCTATAGCAAATTGATTGCTGACCCTCAGGGACCAAGGGGGGTTTACGTGCTTGATATATCAAGTGAGAACTGTATCTAAACATCGTATCACTTTCTTCTCCCTTCTAATATTTCTTCCTTCTCTTCGTAGTCCTTACGATGGCTCGTCTTCCGACTTTTCTTTCTACTTCCATCCTTCTTAGCCTCGTCTTTGATACGGCAACGGCTCTCCCCCTCCCCCCCTTCATCAAGCACTCGCTCTTCGACACGAGTGCCTCACATGTCGCTCCCATCGAAGTAATCTTCTACCCTATCTTCATTACGGGTAACAACCTATCGCCTTTCTATACATTCTCACACATCTCTCACGACGTTTTGACAGGTTTACTATTCCCGATCCTGGGCGCGTACGTCTTGTGGGCGACACTAGGCAGGGCTAGGGTACCAGCCCTTGTGCACAGATTACACCGTACGTCCGGCAATCTGTACGGCTCTCTGCGTCCCCCTGACTTGTATGCCTCCTTCTCCCCCTACAGGACTTGCAATGCTACCGGGAAGCCTACGCCGTCTTCGCTTTCCTAGTTTCTTCGCGGCGCTGGACGGAGCTGGGAGGGTTGCCCAGCGCCGTGGCGTTCCACTACGCAGAGGAAGGATGTCCTATCCAGTATCACCGGCACCTCGTTACTGGGCTCAGGCTGGTCTACGACCTAGTCGTCATCCATCTACGACATGATACAGTACTTGTACCCACCTCCTGCATGTGTCCTTCAGTCTTTTCCAACATATCTTATTCTCTATACCCTCCAAGTAGAGGACTGCGCTCTTCCTTTTTCCCTCTTTCCCCTCCATATTCTAAGATTCCTGGATGGAGTCCCACCTTTGCAACATTTTGTTTACACAACCCTCCTATGATATCCCATGCATACCCTTCTACGTCAGGTGCCGTTCGGTACCTATCCCACATCACCCCGAGAACCATGACGTTGATCTACTATGATGACAATGACTATTATTTTCCAACGCCGCGGGGCACTGCCTCGTCCACGTTGCTCTCAAATTGCATTAAGCTGACACGAGGCCGTAGTTGTGGGATTGTCACGAGCTCGCCCCACACACCTATCGCCGACCATGACCATGCGAAATGTACTTTGCGGCTGCCGCGTATAATTACCGTAATTTACGTCGAAGGTGCAATCAGCTACCTCCCCTCTCGGAACCGTAATGAAGGCACAACAAATGATGCATTAATGATGCTTAATGATGAATTTTAGGTCCGAAATGCGATGGCCTCGTGGATCACGACATGTCAAAAAGCATACTGTATGATGTCGCACTGCACCCTCCAGTGCCCGCCTGCCAGTGCCGCTCTATCTGCAGCGAAATACATACAGTCAGACCAAGCTTGACGCCAAATGGTTCAGAAAGTCCACGATAAGAAGTAGTTGGGGTGATCGGGACGGAATAAAGATACACGCTTGGTACGTAAAGTTATTAGGGGGACTGTATAGGATTTTGTCCGGGTAGCCCGTCATACGCAGCCGCAGTGCAAAACTAGCTCTACTTGGGGAGGGCAAAGGGGAAGGGATGTGGTGGTGGGGGGTGGAGTGGAGACTGGAGTCACGGCGGGACCAACCGGACCTCGNNNNGGGGGCGGGGAGTGTGTAGTTCGAATCGAATCGATTGTGATGCTAACCCAGTTATAGTGTAATTCGATCACGGATGACGAGAGATTCACTGTGCGGTAACTTATGTGTTTGCTGTAGATGTATGGAGGGTATGGATTCATTTGAATAGATTCGGGGGCCGAGATCAGGTAGGCGGCGAGTGAGGACAAAAGATCCTTCCGGGATGAGATTTGATTTATTCAAGTTCAAGTTATTTCTCGTTCGTCATTGCGTAGACTTGCCATTTAACCAAACACGAGAACAAAGACTATTTGTTGTCACTTGGAGGTTTCAAGTCTCCGTCACGCTTAGCTGGTGATATTAGTATGTGGCACTTGCGTTCTACGTCGTGCGCGGCGTCTGCGGGCATATTAAATGCTTCGAGGATGGACAATGGATCTACTTAAAGTGTCTTGTACCAAAAATGAGGGGAAAAAAAAGTCGATTTGCCCGTATTGTCACGATTTGTGGCCGTGGTCCAAGCAGGTCGGCCAGGTGTGACGTAACAAATGTCAATTACGTAAGGCATAGGATTTGGGAGGTGCCTCGTTCCTATCGATGAGGTTATCGATCCGGTCCATCCCAAATCCACCGCGCGTCCCGCAGCAGCTTTTCATAAGTCACAAAAAGGAGAAATTAATCACTATTTCCCGTATCATTGTGAGTGTAATCGGAGGTAATATTCCCCCGAATATTTTTTTCATTTGAACTTGAAGGGTTAGGCCGGTTAGGACCCGAAGAAAATGAGGTTCATCCATAACATCTACTTGAAGAGGCGGTGCCCTAATCCCCACCTCCTTGACCTTTTCCTTCGAGGACTGGGCAAGGAGATGTAAAAGTGCTCCACAGGGCGTCGTTCCTGGAATCAAGAAAACGGTTTCATGGTATTGCGATAGTAGTAATTCTAAGAGACTAAGTCTAGTTGCCTCGCGTTTCTCGCACTGTACGACTGCGGCCCTGACTGAGGGATACAATATATGACTGCGGACGAGAATGCGTGGCTGAAGGATCCAGATCTGCAAACCCACATCAACAAATAAGAAACAACAGACTAACACTCCTCGTTGGGCTCTTCTTCCTCCGCGATCAACTTTTCAACTTCTAACGCAGCCATGCACCCGCTCCCCGCGCTGGTAATCGCTTGTCGATACCTCTTGTCCTGCACATCACCAGCAGCAAACACTCCGCGCACAGAAGTCTGAGTTGTCCCCGGAATTGTAATGATATATCCGTCCGAGTCAGTCTCCAGTTGATCACGAACAAGTGCAGTTGCCGGCTCGTGACCTGAAATTGGTCAGATGGGTGCATACAATACATCCAAGTTCAAGACCCACCGATGGCGTAGAACAATCCATTGACGGGTAGATCAGACTCTTGCCCTGTGAGAGTATTCTTGATGCGCAAGTTGTTTAGAAGATCCCCGTCCCCCTGGCACTCAACTGCGACGGTGTTCCACAACACCGTCTTTAACAGCGTCAGAGTGTGGATCAGAAACAGAGTCAGAATGCGCACAATTTTAGCGTTACTCTGAAGCCGTTTGGCCATAATTTTCGAGGCGCGCAATTCTCCGCGGCGTACGAGCACATAGACATGTGAGCCATACTTCGTAAGGTCTGCAGAGACATGTGAGCACGGTCAGCTGATCCGATGAGAAATCAGACAGACATGTGGCTTCTTCCACCGCAGAGTCTCCACCACCAATGACAGCCAAGGGCTTGTTACGAAATATTGGGACCGCACCATCGCAGACAGCACATGCCGAAATACCACTCTGCCAGTACGTTTGCTCGCCCCGAAGACCGAGACGCTTGGCGCTTGCACCGGTAGCAATAATGATCGTATCGGCAGTCTCGGGTTCTCCGTTCTCTTGATACTCGCGCCAGTATCTGAATGGTCGACGTGAAAGATCGATCTTTGACACTGTTTCCGTGATAATCCGCGTGCCGAAACGTAGAGACTGGGCACGGAATTTGTCCATGAGTTCTGGACCGAGGACTCCAGTTGGGAATCCTGGAAAGTTCTCTACGTCCGTTGTGGTCGTCAATTGCCCACCGGCTGCGAAGCCATTTGCCATGAACCCTTCAAAGAGGACGGGATTTAAATTTGCGCGTGCGAGGTAGATGGCCGCAGTATGTCCCGCAGGCCCGGAGCCAATGATCACCTACAACGAGTAAAGACATGAGCCACTAAACTGGGGCGCAAGACGTGGAACGGGGGCATCAATAAGAGAGTTTGGCCTTGGCGTGTCCAAATTCGTCCAACTATTTGCTAATGCCATCACTTCTTCCTTTGCTGAGATAGTCCCACCCAATTCCCATCACGCCGCCCGACGCACTCCGAAACGACCTCGGGATGCCGACAGTGGACTATCGAATGGAGAAGGGCCTATAGAAAGAGGGGACACTGACCACTTTGGAATGCATCTTGGAACTTTGACCGATCGGTATGTTTGTTCCGCTAGTGTCATCAGTCCCATTGATTACAGCGGGGGCCATGTCCTTCGGGGTGCTTGAAGAACGTGTGTTGAGCGTTGTCGAGACGATAACTGAGGCTGCACGCGCGGGATTTCTTAGCAGTGAAGTAATGCGGTTGAACAGATTGGAGCTGGTGAGAAAGTGAGGAAGAAATGTTGACGGGTAAGATGGAAGACTGGAACAAAAAGATGAGTGATAACTTATGCGAACTGTCTCATGTCGTAATACATCACGTGACTATCCACCTCCCCAGCACGTGTGCCCTTTTACGTGTCCAATTACACGTACCATCACTGGCAGCCAACCAAAAAAGCCTGAATATCATTTGTCCTTCCCTCGGCCCTGCTCTCACCGTCGTGGACCCTTCTTCCATTCATCTTTGACCCTCAGGTTGTCGCATCCATGGACACAACAGTCACGACTACGTGGCGCTCTTATGCGGCATGGTGACGTGACGAGTGATGAATCGCTTGCTATGAAATAATCACCTGCCTCACTTGGCCTGCCAAGAACTCATAAAGGTTAAATTATCCAATGCTGTCTTTGTTGGCATCTGCACGATGGCTATGCCTGAGAACCCTCCGCACGTTACGGGCTATCACACTGGTTCTTGTGCGCATCCAGGCGCGCTTATCCGCCGTCGTACAACGATCAGCGTCACCGTCGTCTCTGTGAATCCTAAACAATGTGGAACGAACAACGCGTTTACTAAACGTTCCGGTAATTGCAGGTGGCTGCAGGTGGCGCAAGCTTCGTTTAGCTGGCAGGTGCTGGACCGCACCATAAGACGGGATATGGACTTCCGGAAGAGATACGTCATTCTCGTTGATCGAGTGAAGCTAGATGGAGGGGGGCGGTGCCCGTGAGTATCGATGAAGTTGGATCTCTTGGTTGAACATCCAGGTGTAAACCCACACTGAGAATCTCTCATGTTTGAAGAAAGCAGCTTAGAGTTGGATATACGGCAATCCAGTGCATTCTCCTACAGTGGGTATCATTGTGAGATATGCGGAAGATGTTGGGACGCTGCTATGGTACTTTGCAGGTTGCGCCCCTGTCCACCAGTGTGATATTGTATAAACCGCTAACATACCGAACGCAGGTCCAGACGGTCACAACCTATGTGATGTTGTCGCATGTGAACTTGAAGCACCACCCCTTGACTGGCCAACGACGCTGAAGGCCAATATAGATCCGTTCCAGGACCCAGGGGTTTAACGCCTTCGGGGGAAAGGGAAGCGCACACTTGAGCACCACATGGTAATGCAATGGTCATCAAGGAGGCCGCTTGGCCCAATGAACGTGTCGATGGTGAAGTGAAGATGGGTGACAGACAGCGAGCGGAAGGCCCGTCTGCACCTTGTGCAACATGCCGAAGGTGTGGAGAACGCGGATGAACATCGAAAGAAGTTCGGTCACACTTTACTCCACAACTCCAGAGGGGACCCAGTGGGAGCATAGTAGGTGGGTCCGAGCCGAAGGGAGTCGAAGCCATTGCTCACGTATATTTTTAGTCAAGCCTCCGCATCAACCTCACCTCCCGAGAGTGGCACCACGTTGATGATTCGTCACAGAATTTGTTTTCCAACGCGATTTATTGCACGGTTCAGTGACAGCATGTCAATAAATGGTGAGTATCGGAGAATAAGACTTTGGAAATGTAATAGTTAGGTGACACAATGATGGTAGGGCCTCAGACGAGCTGGCGCGCTGATCAACCAAATGTCCTGCTACGGGCCGGACTGGTGATTGCTTTCAAGTGGTTTCTGGATTGAGGAAACCAGGTGCAAGCGTGCGCGCGCATGTGTGGATGCCCCCCTGCCTTTCGCGCTCTTGAGGTCGAGGGCGAGTGGTTTGCAGAGCTCGAGATCGCGTCACAGGCCCTCATCTGTCTCGGCAACGTAAAGTGTGTCCGCGAACCGTCAATCCTTAGGTTTCGATCTATCCTTTTGCAACCTGCTGGGCTGCATGCTCGTGTGCAACGCGCCACAAATGCGTCCGTCTCCTGCTTACTATGGCGAGGATGGCGGGCCAGAAGATGAGGTGGCGAAAAAATGATTGGGGGTCATCTGAAGAACGGGCGGGGAGCAACAGACATCCTACGCCGTGCTTCGTCTCGAGGTCACGGTGGAGGCTGACGAGATGAAGGGGTATTTTCCCAGACCGGGACACCAGATAGTCATTCAAAACCTGGGAGACTCTTGGAACTCACTCGGCTGGGCTTGCAAGGAAGCAGTCCACTGCCTCATGCAGACCATGACTCATACTAGTACCACCAGCGGCGGCTTCAGTTATCGCTTGTTCAGCTACCTCCCTTCTGTCATGTTAGTATGGCCCCAGGACTTCCGTCGAGCTTCGGACAAGAGAATGCCCGATCAAATTCATCCTGGCAGTCATCACTGTTGGGACCATCGTTGGGCGACGCGGCAACTTCGGTAAGGTGAGGACACCTCCGAATCCGGATTTGCCACTTACAGGCGTTTGCTTATTATAACACAGGCTTTTATCAAGATTGGTTGATCTAACTTTTAAAACAGGCCTGGGCACATGATGGCGAAGGTCATCACGCTATCACCTACGGTACCTCCGAGTCCGACTTCTAGACCACGTCAACAGGTGAGCATGTATTTCTTTCTCTCGTGGTCTGGAATGCCTGTTTTCTCAAGCCCTGGTTGTGCGGGTAATAGCAATTCTCCAAACAGCGACGCCGATGTAACTCCTGACCATCTTCGGTCTATGAATTACTCTCATACCATTGCAATCCAGTTGCATTACTCCCCGTGGGCCTAGAGTCAGAAGGTTCGCGGTAGCCCTATCGGGAGATTAGTGCACAAATCGACTCTGTTGAGTCGGGCGATACCTTCAGTGCGACGTGTATTCGCACCCCTGGCTTTGGCGCTCCCTGCCGCCCATACTTTCCTCAGCTAAACGGCACATTGTTCTCTCCCCAGGTACCTGCCTGATATCGTATCCATTTATCCCACTCGTCGGAGTCTTCAATTGGCCGGATTCGCAATAACTGAACGTCGGGCAACATTTCTTTCGGTGTATTGCCAAGGTCTTCTCAGGTCTCGATCTCATGCGCCCCGACTTGTCTAGATTATAACACCCTCAAAGATGCTATCTCTCCGTCGGTCTTCCCCTCCAGACTTCCTTGTATGCGCGCTTGTACGGCCTACTAGCTATAATTGGCCAAACCCCTTTGCCTCATTTATACTACATTCTACTTACTGTAATGGGGCAATTCATGGTGCAATAGTTTTTCAAAGTTCTGAGTATACAATATTCGTTCCAAACTGTACGAGAGTAGACTAAAGATTGTCACCATTTATTGAAGGTCCCCGGGCCGCATTCTAGACCCTGCACAGATGCAATAGATTCGAGATGCGACAGCCGTCATCCTTGAAGCTGTTTAGCTCAGTTATTTCCATCTTGCAATGCTCTGGGCTGGCCTCTCATGCCTTCATTTCCGCATCCCAATTGGCTGCCCTTTTATCATCATAATTGGACCACGTTCAGTAGACTTCAAGTTCTCAACTCGCAGCGGCAATGTCGTGAAATGTGTTTGACCCTGCCGCAACCGCGGGATGGGTTCTAGAAAACTTTCTTATTTAACGACTTGATGACTGAATGCGGTTATGGGGAGACAAGTTGACGCCCTGGTCTGCTGATTCTCCCAACTTCAACTTAGTAGCTTGGCTCGTCGTGTGTTTCTTTTTCCTCGGTAATGTTCTGGACCCTTCTCACGGAGAAGCGTTGACGACAGGCCTAGACCTCCGAGCGCTCTTGCTTCCGCTAGAAAACCTACTGTATCGGTTTTTAAAGTCAGAATTTATATTCCGCTACACGTGGCAGAAACCAAGATCTCATAAATTTCGGCCATGTCGTTTGCGGCCCGATGACTTCCGTTCCCTTCTTGGCATACGTGCTGTGTGCGCCCGTTGCTGCGTCGAGGTTGTCAACAGCTGCTTGAGTCTGGGCCCTGAACAGCATCGTGTCACATGATGATGGGACCGCAGTAGAACTATCGTCGCCATCGCTACTGCTTAAGAGTTTCAACCCCTTCTATTAGGCAAACGAATCCGATTTCAGCGTTGGTTATGCATGGCTTGTTGTCTCTTGCTTTCTCGCTACTCCGCAAATCGGTGACAGGTTCATGCCGACGCCAGAGAGGGAGAAAATCAAAATCGGCTTTCTTCTGACTCCGTGATGAGCCGGGTATGGACACAAACCTACTAATAATGATGATGTGTGGTGAGTGGCAGGTTAGTTTGCATCGTGCAATCAGGTAATTTGAATATCTGTCCATGTTCTTGGCACGTAAAGCATCTTACAAATGACTGGGAAGATCTTATTGGGATACTGTATCAATATCGCCACTGGCACTTGTTTGTGTGGTCGGGTTTGTACAGTCCGAGTCCGTGCTTTGTTGGATTTGGGCGCCCACTGGTCCATAACTTAGGCCTGGACATCCGTTGCTCGGCTAATGCGAGGCTTGATCAACTATTCTAGGATAGTAGGTTATCCGTGCACACTTTCCTGATTGGCAAGCGCTAAGCCTCTTCATTTTTCCGTTGGTCCCACAACCCTTGTTCCAAAGTGGCAACTGTGCGGGATTAGACTACTAGTAGGAACCGTACTTCTGGGCCCACTCTGCGTAGGTCTTTGCATAGTGGGCCCTAGATAGGCCGAGTAGGTTTCCAATAAAGGCCTATCGTCTTTGACCAGGAAGAAACGGAGAACGAGGAATCAGAGTTACCGTAGAATCGTATATGTCTGTGACATGACTTCCCAAAAGAGGGCGGCTGTACTTATGGCGGAAGGACTCCGATACCGGGGGCAGTGTGGGCGCCAGTGTAGAGCACTTTTTCGATTTGTAAATGGACGCCTTGATAAACAGTAACATTGACGCATACGATCTCGATAAAGATGTATTGAATATGGATTCATCGATATAATTGTGGAAATCAGACTTGTAAATTCAAGTTCGAATTTGCAGATCGCCTTGGATCCTTGGATCTAGCTTGCATCCCTGAAGTCAAAAAAGATGGCGAACATTGATAAGATCACATGCACATAAGATACCATAGAAAACTGAGCTCGAAGGACATTTTGAAACGAGCACAGATGAGCACGAATGAGCAAAGTATTGATGCTAAAAAATGTGAGGAAATCATGGACCACAATTTCGTTGTCCTCGAGCTCAGGATAAGATGGTTAAAATTGAAATAATGGAGCAATGAAACAAAAATAATTGAGTTCATAGACAGAAAGGGGCTCTGCAAATCAACATACGGGCGATGCCGATTCAGATCCGGATCCGATTCCGGTACGGCCGGGAGCTCCGGAGGAGAATGCCGATGCACAGCTCTGCAGCTGACTGGTCTCGATTCGACGGGATTATGTAATTTCCATGTGCTGGTTGCAAGTTTTATGTTTGCACTTTTCGGACACTGCCTGGCCTGAAATAAGAGAAAAAATGTAATTTATGAAGATATGGGTGTAATAGTATTGTCACGCTACACTGCCGAGATCAATTTTGACAGAGTCGAGACTCAAGACACTATACGGGCCATCACACATCGCGATTCGCGATTTGCCATGGAATTTTCCACGCCGTGGGATTTTTCTGACATTGGCTGACAGTGACTCTTGACCACCGACCAATTGCAAGGACTAGATGGGAACCTCAGCTGACGGCAACCAGCGCTTTGTGTTCTGGCGCTCCACTCGCATTGGTGACTTTACTCTGGAGATTTGTCAGCACCATACTTCAAATCTTCAAACCCCCCGTTGGCATCTCGCAACCCATCTAGTTTTCGAGCAGCTCACCATAGTTCAAAGAATCACAATTATCTGCCCTATGGCCCATGCACCACATCATCGGTCTACTCGATAATTGAATAGCGTGTTGTCGTATTGTATCCATGACTCGGTCTTGGGAGCCATCACGACTCTGATTCATGAGTGGGTATAGCTCCTTTTCCTTGTTTCCCGGTCCTTGTTCGCGTCAGTGTCAACCCGATTTTCTCTAGAATTACTGTAACAGTCCACTCGTTCGCTGTGTCCGCCGCACAGTGTTCAGAGGGAACTGGGCTCTCGTGGACATTTCGGCAAGCATTGACTCCGGACCGGAAGGGATCTCTCTATGATAGATGAAGGGATAGGACTGGTGAGGCCGGTGAGGACTTGATACCAAGAATGGGGATCACATCAGAGGCGCGAGTATATTGCCTTGTTCTTTGTCAGCTGCGCAATTTGTTACCGACTAGCTGGCGTTCCCCTTTAAGCCAGCGCTGTGTACGAATATTGTCTTCCACACGCAGACAGGCCTAGGGCTAGACTGAACATTGGCACGCCATGATTTGCTTTATTTGTCAGCATTGAAGGATGTTCATCCCATGCACCACTGCACTGCCTTAATAGCCAATTTGTCGGTTCCTTACTGTGATCTGGTCGTATGAGAGGCGGGTCGGATCGCGAGGGGAATAAAAGACGCACCTTCCCGCACCCGCACCCGCATCCGCACCTTCGCCCTTTGTCCAACCCCCCATTTCTTATTATCTCACTGCTATACCGCAAGCGTATCTATTAAGACCATGGCGAGCGACCCCCTTCTTTCCTCATTCATCACGAAATGTATGCTCGGTGGTTCGGGAGGTATACCCCGTTGTCTTGTTCGATGTCGCCCAGGCTGATTTGGAATTAATGATCAGTACTCTTGCTATTTGGCATGGGGATCTTCCTCCACCTCGCTCACCGCCGCAAGGCCCAAAGGGTACCTTCACTGGAGGAAAATCGCGTTCAGCAGTCATCACCGCGTGTTCGCCCATCGACAAAGGTTTCCTTCCCAGCCTCCGGCGTCCACAGAAGCCGGGTTCACTATGGTCGCCGAGAGGATGCACCATCCAGCAAGTCGGCGGCGTCAGCCTTGGGCTCCATACAGCCTAATACTTCGATCCCGCGGGGTTTTTGTCCGTCGTCCACGGGCACTGGTTCAGAGATTGATCTGAAATAAGCAGATCTGGTAGTTCCGCGAGATTGGCTTCCAAGGGTTGCGGGCATAACGTGTATAGTAAAGGCCAAAAAGATCTTATCTTATCTTAGTCCGAAAAGGTTTTGATATGTAGTTACTTATGTCACTCGGCTGCAGCCGGTACCAACCCAACTGAATAAGTTACTGTACTGTTGTTGACAATGCCGCCATATATTTCAAACAAATTTACCAGGAGTGCTCGAAGGCCCATACCTGTTACCTAACTCCCCCCGTCTCCGATTAGAGTCTGTACACACTCATTGTGATACCAGTTACTTCGGCCTTCTCCCGTTTGTTCTTGTTTCTTGGGTGGACGCCAAACATATTCAGCCAATAAGTTGCGCTTAACAGGTTAACAACAGAGTCGTAGATAGGAGGGCCCTTCCAAAGCAAGCCTAGGGAATCCTAATACTGTACCACAACTTTTGCACGCTCTGCTCACCATTACTTACTGCTTATCATCTTATTAATATAAACCATGATTTGCTTTAGCGAGTTCGAGTTCAGTGATGGCATATGCGACAAAATTGAGGTGGTTGAACATCACATCCCGTATATAGCTTTGAATGTCCCCCACATCCTCGATTTTGGTGCGTCTAGGATGTACTTTGTTGATGAGAGCGTATCTGCCAAGAGAGCGCACTTCCAATATCCACCCTGCACCTGAAGGACATACTTGCGGTCCTTGCCATTGTGCAAATTCCGCCGTCTCCTATACGACAGGGACGATAGAGTTACCAGCAGCTTGAACAAGAAACGGGCCAATCAGGGAGGAGCGACTCGGATGACCTAGAACTTTCTACTCACTCATTTCCACCGACGACACTAGTACTGTAAGTGGCACTTGACCATCGTGCCTTGAGTACAGTGGCTTTATCAGTTGTTACTGCAAGTCCATTTGGATTGACTCGCGAACCATGTCTTCAACGTCTGCTATCAACAGGCTTGAGTGGTTGTAGTGCGACATCAAGGGCTAAGAGCACGTGGCAACTACAGTACTGGGGTTAAGGTCACAATCGCCGACCGCTCTCACCGTTCAGTGTCGTGGTCGTGGCTCAGTATCGCGACACCGTGACAGCTTTCCTGTTTTTCAACAACACTGGGGCCGTGATTATCTTACAGTCGTCTTTTCTGGTACCTATATACCAATCATATCTGGCTGCAAGTTTTGTTCGGTGAAGATGGCTATGTCCCCTACCACTAAGAAAGTCATAATTGACGGTAAGTGGGGATTCTGAGTCACCGGAGACTACCGTGACGACCTTTATGTTTTTCCTACAGTGGCAATATTCTTAGCATCACAGGTGGGTTATCATCTCTATACACCAGAACAGAAAGCCCGCTAAGAATCTCGCAGGCTGCTGCGTGGTATACCGTCCACGTCAGTTTACCTTCTCCTTCGTCGCAATTGAGAATCTGAATAACTTTCCCAGTGGCTCCTGAACTCGTATGGACCCGAGGGATCGAAGGAAGTCAAGGCAAAACCGATGGAAGCGTTGAAGAAGCTTGGCCACGAGAAGCTGAAATTGGATGAATACGAAAGTGCGTTTCTACATTCCTGGATACGCTTTGTCGCAAAGTCCTCATATTTCTTCAGAGCGAATCGCGTCCGAAGTTATCCATCCAGATGACATCGAGATTACATTCTCAGGTATGTTTGAATGAATGTTCCTAGCACATTCTTACCGCAAGCGCCTACGACAGATATCGGAGGCCTAGAAGATATCATATCTTCGCTACAAGAAACTGTTATCATCCCGCTGCTATATCCTGCCCTCTTTCGTTCATCATCTGCTCTATTAGCAGCACCTAAGGGTGTGCTTCTTTATGGGCCACCAGGGTGTGGTAAAACGATGCTTGCAAAAGCCCTTGCGAAGGAGTCTCACGCCACGTTCATTAACATTGCGGCATCCGTTCTGACAAATAAGTGGTACGGCGAATCGAACAAACTAGTCGCCGGTTTGTTCAGTCTAGCGCGGAAGACGCAACCCTGCATCATCTTCATAGATGAAATCGACTCGTTTCTCCGTGAGCGGAGTAAGGGTGACCACGAGGTCACCGCAATGATGAAAGCAGAATTTATGACGTATGGCTTCATCTCTCGTTTTCTGATATGGCGTTAGTATCTCAATTTCGTCACAGACTATGGGATGGCCTTCTGTCGGGTTCAGATCGCATATTACTCCTAGGCGCGACGAACAGGATTCAAGATATCGATCCAGCTTTCCTCAGGCGAATGCCAAGGCAAATTTCTTTCTCCTTGCCAGATGTCGCACAACGCGAGAAGATACTTTCATTGGTAAGCTGACGCGGGTCTTACATGTGTAACTAACTAGTTGACTTTTATCTCAGATGCTCAAAGATGTGCTGCTTGCCCCTAATTTTCCTATCCGACTCCTAGCAGAGTATTCTAAAGGAAAATCAGGTTCCGAGTTGAAGGAGCTGTGTCGAAATGCGGCGATGTTGCCTGTCCGTGAGCTTGTACGCAAGGCCCACGGGGACGTCACACTTCTTGCGCGCGGCCAAGAAGAGGTCTGTTTGCATTTCCCTCTATTTTGATTTTTCTTTTAAATGTGTACTACACAGGGCTTCAATCTTCGTCCGCTCACGATTGAGGACTTTTTCGATCCAGAGGACGTCTCGATTCCCGTTAATGCTAGGCCGGTCCAGAGTATAGAACCATTGGATTGACTTTTGCTTTAGATATATTTGTACGTACCTCCACTTAAATATAATGTGTACTAGTTACTACATGGTGTGGCGGTTATGCTCGCATCCACAGGGCTCGTTTCTGATCCCTACTCTGGATGGAGTCGAACGGACCTGCGGGCTACTCCAAGTGCAGACTTTCATGGCTTCGGTCCTCGAAGAGGACTATGTTATTGGGTAACAGAGACATGTCACATGCTGCTTCTCTACCGCCATCTTCTACACCTATATCTAGAATGACATTTGAAAAAACGAAATTTGCATGTAGGCATTTGGATGATGAAAGATCCGTCACGGTCGTCGTGAGTGCTTAATTGTCAACAAACCACCCTCTTAAACACGTTACTTAAAATTTGGAGTTCGGAAAAATAACTAATAATTATTTGGTTCTACACAACTGGCGCCCGGAGAAGCATTCACTGTACTGGATGATACGGGGGTAATATGAGACTTCTTGTGGACAGTGTCCCCAGACTCCCCCCAGACCCCTGCACCAGTAAAGCCGCATTATCACCAAGTCCGCTACACTTCCCCTCGCCAGAAACATTGCACGAATTGTCGCGGTGTTTGTTCTGTTCTTAACAACATAAGTTGGTTTTAACGTTACAGAAAATTTGAGTGTTTCACCCCACAGTTATCAAGTTCTTCAGAAATTGAAGGGATGAAGCTTGATGAAGGCGCAAGCCTGGTGACGTGGTGATAGGCCATCCCCTCGAAGCCTTGAAGCAGCGTGGTCCCCATGCTATCCTTGATGTACGGTTCCAGTACCTTGAGTGATCACTGTCTTTGGCACGTAATCTAACTGTATCACAAAGAGCTTTTCCATTTTCTTTGTGCCTCAGGTCATGGACTATCTTGAAAAGCTTCGCAATAATCGCAGGAGGTGCGCAAGGCCGGCATCAGCGGCAATTCATCACTTGGCAAGCCTATGCACGATGAGCCCGCGGAACCCTCTGCGGAGCGCGACGGCAAGCTCCGACGTGGAATGTCCTGCTTCCATGTGCCAACACGTGAAATTACGCGTGAAATACTCAGGCTAGTACTGGAACTCAGGATACTCGACTATTAGGGTCCAGTGTATCTGGCTCGGCATTAAAATTGGGTAGATTAGAGGAAGGGGCGCGAGGGCATAGATATAACGGAGGTCAGGACTTCCCGTCGAACCTCCTCCTGGGCAGTGCTGCGCTGTCCAATGTACCCAGAGGTTCCATTTTTCAAAATGAGAGGATTTAGGGATCATTTGTTTCCTTAACGAAGAGGAAGGAATCAGTGGTCAGTGCCACTCTATTTGGTGGGCGTTTAGCGTTCAGCGTGGTGAGAACGATTGCCCAGTGTTTAGGGGACCCTAAAATGGGTGTAGGGGTAAGTCGTGAGGCGTCTGTTCAGTTACCATGATTTCAAGGCATCGAAAGCACCGCTCAGGCCTTCCGCGTGGATCTGATCCCTGTTTGATCCTTCAAGGAAGAGTCCTCGGAGAAGGTTTCAGTTCAACTTCATCCCGGATTCAGGTCCGCCTGACAGTGTTTGAAACGCCGTTATTACACCAGCGTCTAAAAAAAGGATGGTCTAGTGGCCTATGCATGATGTATGATGGACACTTGTTTGTCCTGTAAAGATGTGCCACTATTTTGTGCGTTCTTGTGTAGAGGGTCATTCTGACTAATGTCACGGCGCGGCTTTCAATTCTGTGTGAGGTGGAACCGTGGGAATATAGGCACGCTAGAGCATCCGCGCCGCGGACAAGGGGAGTGATACATTTCATCAATCACAGGTTCCTTCGTACATACATGCACCTCGTAAGATACCAGTGAGTAATAGATGCACAGAACAGGACAGGATAGCTTCATAGGGAGAGATAGCACAAACGAAATCAAGAAAACAGATACAACGAGATCCTCGCATCATGCAGTAATCCGCACCAATAGAGTTGTAAAAACAAGAAAGAAAGAACAGAAACATCTTGTGGACAGAAATAAAAGAAGCGGGGCATTGGAAAGTGATAATGGGGGGTCGAGATGGTGTCATCGATGAGCTTATGAGCTTAGTGAGTATTGGTCACGCCAGCTTGATGCCGTCGCCCTTGATAAGCTTGATATTGAGCGGAGGGATGTGCAGAGAAGCGAAAGAACCACGTACAGCTCCTCAATGACAGAAAAATGTTCAACTAACCCCAGAGGTTCTCCCACTCTCCTACTTTCCCCAACTCCAATGCCCTCTCTGCAACAAAGTCTAGCGCATACCCTTCAACCGTCTCAACTAGGGCGTGGTGCTCGAAGAGGTAACCCAAGATCAGCTTTGTGTCGTAAATCAGGCCCAGCGCGAGCTCGTGCTCTGGATGGTGGTTTCTCTGATGGGCCTTAATCGCATCCTTGCGAGCAGCTCGAAAGTTGCAATAAGGACAGAAAAAGGGAGATGGAAGATGTTGCTCGACAATGTGACGTCCGCACTCCTGCGGACGACCGAATTGAATCGCTTCACATGTAGGCCAGGGGCAACGTCGCATGGAGTGCATGGAGGAATCGGTGGCCATGTAAGGGATGGGATTTCGTTGCGTTGTGCACGAGAATAATTAAATAGCTAAATTAGTTTATCTGTCAATAATTTAACCCACCTATCCTTACTTTTGACGCCGATTCCATGTTCTGCCCCACGTGACGACCCGAAGCGCGAGACGGTTACCCATTCATTGGGGACGGCTTTGACGCCCAAGAGAAAAGCCGTCGCGTATCTTCCTCAAAAATTCGTACGCAAGTTTCTGAGGAAGCGACTGCAGCCATAAATTTAAGCAAGCTCTCGTGGTATCAGCGGTTTCTTCCTGAAGAAACGAAGGTGAAAATGAGCAATGAATAGTCGTGGAGAGGGCATTGTTGTCGAGACGTTGGGCAAAGGCAAAAAAGAGCAGAAATGTGCCAAGTTCCCACGGTGATGAATTCCGAACGACGCTGTGTTCCGATGCACGATCGCTACAAGTTTTAACAGAAGGAGTGAAAAGCATTTGGTAGAAAGGTCAGGCATCAGGGTAATCCCATGTACACGTATGTACTGGAGGTAATGCCAGGCTAGACATTGAAGTTCCTGTGAGCCTCCGATAGGATTATGATGTGTCGATTACCAGAAAAGCTCAGGGAGCCCTTGCCACTGGCACAACTACTGTCGTTAGAATCTTTATTCGTACCTTTGCATTTTTAGGGATTATGCAAGGGAGATGAGAAGGATCGATGAAAGGCGCCCCTCAATGAGATGAACGTTGTCTGTGAGAAAGGGCCTGTTAAGGACTGCCATTCACAATCATACTCGGTACCTGCATTCAGCTCGTCAATAACGACAGAGACACGGATGGTATGGCATTTCGGCTCATCCACAGATTTGTCCTGTGCAGCGGATTGGTAGGTGTGGATGTACCAACCGGGGCAGTACGGAATTTTCATGGATGCTTGAGAACCTTGTTGACTGGTGTCAATGGGTGACTGGTGACCTCGGATCACTCATGTGTTTCGCGTGTTCGTGTTTTGGT
>QLPC01000219.1:0-67746 GCA_003314055.1 Lactifluus hygrophoroides | reverse complement strand
CCACCAGCTGTCGGCATTCGGCCAACTCTGGCTCCAAACAGCGCCCAGCTTTCCATTTTCAGGTGTTTACTACAAACAAAGGCGCACCACACGCAGAATTGAAACCTGTCTACAATTTTGCAAACAGCTATAAGACAATTGAACAATTTGTTGAGCCCCCCTTATACGTCAGATAATTAAAAATAAGGCTACCCAAATAATTTAAAATTAAACGAGCTCTGAGGAAGAGTCAGACATAACTTATTTGTTATCGCGTGCCTTGGCCACCGTCAGGTGACTTGTAACCGGGCTCAACTTGAACACCGTGACTCAAGCCCGAAGCCCCTTGATATCCACGGACGAAGTACAGAAGCCAAAATGATTTATTTACAATGATGACCCTGGAGACGCGAATCGTTCTGTAGGCGCGTGTGCTTCATCATAATCTACTCCCCCTTTCTGACTGAATCCTGAATCCTTGAGTGATAGTAGTGCGCTTTGTAACGCGCGATGTTGGCGGCGTTCCTATTTGACGTTGAAGGGCCACTTATTCCCGATGATATTGTTTTCCTTCTGCGCTTCCTCTAACCCCGAGGTGCCTGTAGCGTACGAGGTGGCCAATACCTTTCCCCCACAGCCATCAGGGCCTACTACGGGCTTCAAAGCCTTCTAACGGCGCAGGTAAGTTTCTTTCACTGCCCATGGCCGCATGACCCATCGATGTTTTCAATAGCGTGGGGTCTTCCCCAGATCGGCGGTCACATACTCGGCACAATGGCTTGAGATTGCCTGTGAAGCAGCAGAGAATGGTGCGTACACTTGTTTTGTCAGGACTGCTGCTAGTGCTGGTTCAGGGAGGTCAGAAATGCGTTCTGGAGGCAATTTGACGGCAATGGGGTGGTGGCGAAGATAGTAACTATGGTATTGGCGATTGAGATGGTTGGGCGTTGTTGGGTGGATCGGTAGCGTTGTGGGAGCGGCGGTGGTATCAGCTGCAGCCTGCTCGCTGCGTAAGGTAAATATTATCAACGGTTCCCCTTCCAGTAGAGCTCACGTACCCATGTAGATATTCCGTTCTGCTACAACTTTTCTATGCTAGACGAATAGATTCTGTGGGCATGAAAATGGACATTGCACCCTAGTCAGCAGGCCTCACATGAATGGACATCAAGCTTTGAGCCTTCGGGGTCATGCGCCAAGCCAGTGCAGACCTAGACATTCAGCCCGGAAGGAACAGGAGAATGGTCATAAAGCGCCGCAAAATGCGTGTTGCCGTCAAGTGCACCCATTTGGTTCTTCAACCAGGCGCCTCCTTGTACTCACCTGCGCGGCTTGATATGGATTCGCTTTACTGCCGGCCTTTTACGAATCCGCGGCCATGGCGCATGTTGAGCGGAATCAACTTATTCATGATTTGGAGAATACCTTGCCGTAAGTGGAGTATAAGCATCTTATCTTCAGTTGAATTCACACACAGCCGTGGGGTATACATTACAGCCGCCCCTACGATAAAACGAATAAATTCGCCCTTGTGAACCGCGATACGAGCTGCGTGCCCTTATCTTTGTACCGTGCTGACTGTGATGTCTGAGAAATCTCTCTCCGAGCCTGTGAACCCCCTGCCCTCCCAATCCACTATTCTGGCAAAGGAAGATTTATACGACGATGACGGTTCTGTAGATCCGGTATACCGAGCAAAGGCCAGAGTCCTCAATCAAGCTATGCAGGAGATTGGCATGGGGAAGTACCAGGTGTGCATTTTCTTGTCTTAAATTGGGCGTCGTGAATTGTCATGCACTTACGTTGACTTACTCTAGTGGTATTTATTTGTCGTAGCCGGCTTTGGGTTGTATTCGTGAGTGGTTGGTCTTGTAATCCCTTGGTATGGGCCTCACATCCCTTTGTTCTATCTGCGTTACAGAGACAGTGTCTGGACGGTAAGCTGTGAGCACCACAAGGTTGAGTATATGCAGTCTAACCATCATGCATGCATCATGCACCATGTCACACGCAGCTCATAATCGGGCTTATTCTCGCCCCAACCGTGATTGAGCTCCGCTTTGACGGGCCATTCTTACCCCTTGCCTCGAGTATAGGGGCACTCATCGGTGCCATCCTCTGGAGTTTTGTGTGCGACATCTGGGGTAGAAGGTCCGTTGTGTCTCACACTCTTGTCTCCTGCTGTTTTTCGTACAAGCGCCTTCCTCTATCGCAGGTGGTCATTCAATCTTACGTTATTCATCGGAAGTATATTCGGGATAGCAATGGGTGGCTCTTCGTCATTGGTGACGCTTGCGTCACTCGCCGCAGTTTCTGGCCTCGGCAGTGGCGGGAATATTCCAGTGGACACAGCTCTCTTCCTAGGTTCGTTAATCAAACGGCGAGGTTGTTTTGTTCTGCAATACCAAGCTAAATGATGGTGGTGGTGTAATAGACTTCTTACCTAGTTCTCACCAGTATCTGCTCACGACACTCTCTGTGTGGTGGTCTCTCGGACGGCTATCTGCGTCTCTGGTGAGCTCAGCATCCATGTTCCGAGTCATTCCTTCCGAGTCAAACCCCTTCCTTAGTTCGCCTGGGCATTTATCGCAAACTTCTCTTGCGCGTCACCCAGATCATGCACACGCTCAGAGAACATGGGTTGGCGTTATCTCTTATTCACGCTTGGGGGTATCATGCTTCTAATGGCCTTGGTGCGCTTATTCGTATTCCCCTTCTACGAGTCTCCTCGTTATCTCCTTGGACGTGGGGATGATGCGGAGGCTGTCGCTGTCGCACGGCAGATTGCTCGATACAACGGAACTGAGACGAGTCTCACTGTCGAGGATCTCGAGGAGGCTGCTCGTAGTGCGGGACAGAAAGAGGGTGCGGATAAATGGCGTGTGTTGAGCAGGAGCTCTGAATGGAACGCTAAACATATACGGGCGTTATTTGCCACCAAGAAGATGGCATGGTCCACTAGCATCCTGATCTGGATTTGGGGTATGCCTTCTTTCTTTCTTTCTCTAGTGGATCGCCTGAGTCACTGACGTAAGCTACTGGGGGTTAAGGATTTATTGGCCTCTCGGGAACGCTTTACGCCAGCTTCTTGCCATACATGTGAGTTTATGTCTTTCTGCGTCAGGACCTTATTGACATTTGCATTTAGTCTAGCCACTCGTGGTGTACAATTTCGTGATGCGACGTACTCTAAGACATACCGCAACGTAAGTTCCACGATGTTATCTCTCATGATATCCTCCTCAATGCTGACTAATCCACAGCAAGCCATACTCTCCGCAGTTAGCATACCAAGTGCCATTCTCGCTGGATGGTTCATCGGACTTCCATACATCGGGCGACGAATAACATTGGCTGTATCTGCAGGTGAGCAACGCCATGGATTCCGAGATTGGCTTCGCTAAACTCTGCGCGAGCGCAGGGCTCACAGGGACGTTTCTGTTTGCGAGCACCACTTCTCGTAGTTCTTCCGCACTGCTCGGGTGGAACTGCGGGTATGTATTCTCTACCAATGTACGTGAAGGAGACTCCGGACTTGGATGAATTTCCCTCCTACCCAATTTTATCGGGCTCAACATGGTTTTTGCTAGGTTATGTACAGTGTCCTGTTTGCCGTCACTTCAGAGGTGTTCCCGGCCAACCATCGTGGGACTGGGAATGGGCTTACCGCAGCTGCAGCTCGTGTTTTTGCCGTCCTGGTGCGTCTCTGCATGCCTGCATTGTCTTTCTAACTAACTAGCTTCACGGATATGTAGGGCCCAATCATCGTATTGTATGCAAACATTCAGACCTCCGTGCCTGTCTACATCGCGGGTGCGATCATTATAGGTGCAGGGGGTCTAATGCTCCTGCTTCCATTCGAGCCTCGTGGAATGGCATCCATCTGAATCGAATTCGCACCCTCTCTGTCGTCGCACGTGAAGATGAGAAATTGATGGAAAAGTGTAACCCTATTTCTCGTCATGTACCTGTTGCAACTAGCCAGATAATTGAACTTACGCGATGCAAACCTTCTTATATGTACCGACATATAATGAAAGTCCAGATCTGCGGCTGTTGCCGGTACATTAAGCGCACCATGGTGAGACGGAAATAGACTTAACTTATCGTCTACAATCACCGCGTCTGAGCCAGAATTTGCTATTGTCATTATTCAGGACTTTTGTGTTATCCTCGAACAAGGGACGCGGTTGAATGGCTTCAATTGTGACCAGCACCAAGTGCAGCTTAAGGGTCAAGATGATTTTCCAACACAATGATGACCTGGGAGGATGCGAATCGCACTGCAGATGCGTATGTGTCATGATAATCCTCTCCCTTCTGCTGACCGAATTATTAAGCGACGAGGTGCGCCTTGTAACACTCTATGTTGTCCCTGATGACAACGCTCGCCTGTGAATGCGTTTGTCTACCTCTCATCGATCTCATCGTTATAAGTTCCTCTACGAGCTTGTCTTTGCGTGTAACCACCACTTTCACTTCACTCCTTTGCTTCTTCTTCGAACTCCCATGCGCATCTCGATATGCATTCACTTGTTATGATGGCATGCTTTCTACAATCCCGAGAGTGACACATGAAATGGTTCAATACGTCCTTGCTTAGGAGAATGGCTTGCCGTAAGTATATATATCTTGTCTCCATCCCCCCTGAGCCTGAGGCCGTGGGAGTAAGTCACAGACGCCTTCATGAGGAAAAGAACAAATTCAGCCTTGTGATTCCTGATAGGAGCACTACTAGTCCCATTTATTCTGCTAGAAGTGATGTCTTCTGAAATTTACATCTCACTCCAAGGAGTCTGTGAATCACTTGCTCTACCAACCCCCTCTACAGGCAATTGAAAGGAAGACTTGTATGATGATTGTTCTATAGATCCAGTATACCGAGCAATGGTACGGGTGCTCAATCAGGCTCGCGCCCCAATCACGTGTTCTTTAATTAAAAGAGAAGACGCGCGGGGTCAGGTGACTTGTGAATTAGACAAAAGCAACAATGATGGTCCGGGAGGAGGCATGAATCGTGCTGCAGGTAATTCACTCCCCATTTCTGATAGAACCATTGAGTGACTCCTTGGTTCAGCAATCGAGTTTACACGATTAGATGTGCCGATATAGAAAGACGACGATTATTCTCCATTATCTGTCATACACGTGAAGAACCATGCATACAGAAGAGAATAAATTCTGCAACTGTTGCCGATACTTTACACGCATTAGGAGCGAGACTGGTATAACCTTATCATCTACCGATCACCGCGTCTGCCAGTCGGGACATGATCTGCTGTCGTCGTTCTTGAAGACTTTCCACAATGGTTCGTTTCTCGTCGGACAAGGCACACACCCTCAGGCTGCCGGCGTCAGGCGACTTGTAATCAGGTAGATTGAATAGATCCTCGTTGGCAATATGTTGTTCAGGCGAGTTCCCTTGGTGTCCGCCCCGTGCAGCTTAAAGGCAAAGATGATTTCCGAACAAAATGATAGGCTGGGAGCCTGTGGGAGAATGCGAATCGTCCTGCAGGTGCGTATGTGTCATCGTAATCCACTTCCCCTTCAAGTTCTGCCTGAATCATTGAGTGACGGGGTGCGCCTTGTAACACGCGATGTTGCACTTCATGGCTATGTTTACCTCGCCTGCCTTATATGTCTTCTACAATGCTTTCATCCCTCATTTGGAAGTCGTCCAAAGTCTCCGTATTATGTTGAAAAACGTTATCTCCCTCTCATTTGCTACAAGTTCCTCTAAGCTTTTGCCTCTGTATTTATGTTCACTTCTCTTCCGCACTAACCACCATTTTCACTTCATTATCCTCCGTCTACTCCTCGAAGTCGCCTGCGGGTCTTGATGGGCATTCATTTGCAATGATGGCGTGCCTTCTGCGATCCAGGACCCATGGCACATGAGCCGATTCAATGTGTTCTGACATTCAATGTATCCTTACTTGGGAGAATCGCTTGCCGTAAGTCATCTTATCTCCATCTCTCCCGAAACCGTGGGTATCTGTCACAGACGCCCCCCTGAAGAAAGGAATAAATTCAGCCTTGTGATAGCTGATAGGAGCACTGGCACTAGCCCTTTTTTCTTGTACCGACAGTGATGTCTCTGAGATCTCACTCCGACAAGTCTATGAACCACTTGTCTTCTCAACTCCCCATACAGGCAAAGGAGGTTTTGCATGATGATGATTCTATAGATCCAGTATACCGAGCAAAGGCACAGGTACTCAATCAAGCTATGCAGGAGGTTGGCATGGGCAAGTACCAGGTGCGCATCTTCTCGTCTTAAATTACACGTCGATTTCCATGCACTTACATTGACTACTATAGTGGTGTCTATTTGTCGTGGCTGGCTTTGGATTATTTTCGTGGGTGGTTGATCTTAGCCTTGTACTTCCTTGATATGTGGTTCACATGGCTTTTCTATCTGTGGTACAGAGACAGCGTCTGGGCGGTAAGCTATAACTTCACAGGGTTGAGTATATGCGATCTAACCGTCATGCACCCAGCTCACGACGGGGCTGATTCTTGCCCCAGCCATAAACGAGTTCCACTTCAATGGGCCATTCCTGACCCTTGCCACAACTTTAGGGACGCTCGTTGGCGCCATCCTCTGGAGTTTTGGGTGCGACATCTGGGGTAGAAGGTCCGCTGCATCGCACACTTCTGCCTCCAGCTGTTTCTCATTTGTATGATGTCCTCTATCGCAGGTGGTCATTCAATCTCACATTGTTCATCGGAAGCATATTCGGGATAGCAATGGGTGGCTCTCCGTCATTTGTGGCACTCGCGTCATTCGCCGCATTTTCCGGCGTTGGTGTTGGCGGGAATATGCCAGTGGATACCGCTGTCTTCCTAGGTTTGTCCATCTGACGAGTTCTGTCGTGCCAAAGCAAGTGACGGTGACGGCATAATATAGATTTCCTACCTGGTTCCCACCAGTATCTACTCACGGTCCTCACTATGTGGTGGCCCCTTGGACAGCTTTCTGGGTCTCTGGTGAGCTCAGTATCCATGTTCATTACGTTCATTACTTATGAGTCACATTCCGTTCCTCAGATCGCCTGGCCACTTATCGGAAACTTCTCGTGCGCAGCATCTGGGCCATGCACACGCGAAGATAATATGGGATGGCGTTATTTTGTATTCACTCTTGGTGGCCTCATGCTTCTAATGGCTCTCGTGCGCTTATTTGCGTTCCCGTTTTACGAGTCTCCTCGTTATCTTCTTGGACGCGGGCATGACGCAGAGGCCGTGGCTGTCGTGCGTGCAGTTGCACAATACAACAGAACTGAGACCAGCCTCACCGTCGAGGACCTTGAGGAGGCTGTTCGTGGTGTGGGAGAGAAGGAGGGTGTAGATAAGTGGCGGCTATTGAGCGAGAGCACTGCATGGAAGGGTACACATGTACGGGCGTTATTTGCAACGAGGAAGATGGCATGGTCCACTAGCGTCCTAATCGCGATTTCGGGTATGCCTTTTTCATTTCTCGTTGATCACCTTGGCCACTAATGTAAGCTACTTAAGGCCTTACGGGCCTCTCGGCGATTCTTTACAACAGCTTCCTAGCAACGTACGTACAACGGACTCTGGACTTGGATGAATCTCCCTCCCACCCATTTTTACTTAGCTCAACATATCCTTTCCCAGATCACGTACGGTGTGACGTTCGCCATATGTCCAGAGGTGTTCCCAGCCAATCACCGTGGGACTGGGAATGGGCTTACCGCACTTGCAACTCGAGCTTTTTCCATCCTGGTGCGGCCTTCTCTGTGCACACTTGTCCTGCCAACTGACCGTTTTCACGTATGTGTAGGCCCCCATCATCGCACTATATGGCAATATCAATACCGCAGTACCTGTCTACATCGCGGGTGCGACCGTTATTGGCGTAGGGGGTCTTGTGCTGCTGCTTCCATTTGAGCCTCGTGGTAGGGCATCTGTCTGAATCGAGTTCATACCCCATTTTTTGTAGTACTATCTGAAGTTGAGAGTTGGGTGGAGAGGTAATGCTGACGTGCTCAGCATTCTGGACCCCGGCCGGCTGTTACAGCTAGCGGGCGTATCCGAGTCTGTTCAGCACTGGCTGTGTATTTTTGACTACGTACTCTAGAAACAACGTTATCGCTGTCTATTTAATAAATTGTCATGCATACCTGACTGCAGTTGTTCCTGGTACTTGAGACGCATTGCCAATGCAAGTGAGTGCAAGTACTTTCCACTATGGCCCGTTACAAATTTTCACATTTCACATGCTAACGTAATACGGTATAGTGGCCTCAGTAGTGCCAGTTCTCCTTTACAAAGACTCAAGTACTCAAGTACTCAAGGAAACTCATGATGCAGCGGCCAGTGCTATTGACACTGCTCGGAGCGCCAGTCATTGCACCAATTGATGGTGTATCAAGTGACCTTCTGGTTGTCTGCTGTTATTTTGACCAATGCCGATGCCATATGCGTCGAAGTCGGTGTCTTTTACCCAACACCACTTCTGCCCTGTGCCTCGCTCTACACCCATCCCAGCCCAATCTTCGCCGCTTAATGTCCTTCCCTGACATTCGATCAGAAGGTTCAAGACCTAAGGAGCAGGATAACGGTCCCAACGTAATGATAACGTTTTACGGTCGACTTATTTGCTGACCTTCCCTTTCGCTTTCGTGCCCCGTCTCATGCGCCTCTTTGATGCGGCTATCGCCATCAATCACAGAATCCATACACTTCAGACTTGCTCCACGTCCTTCAGGGATGGTGCCGTGTTACCCTCAGACCTTGGTGTGCCACCACGTCCTAGACCTCCGCACTTTCCGCCTCAGGGTTGCCTGCCTCGTGCCTGTGCCACCTTGGCCTCGGGCAACGTTAACGTTCCTGTGATCGGGCCCGCGTGGCTCAACTCTATGCTGTGTAGCTTTGTGCCGCATCTATTTCACCTGTTCCCTCATTACGTACGAATTGTGAATAGCAAGGCACGTATTACGTGACGCGTAGCTACAGCTCTGCTGGTGACAATGTGGTATTCAAGGCTCTGGTCTGTGGCACTGTAATAGATTCAGTCGGAAGGGAACGGCCTTGCCTGCCCTATACTGTATCTCCTCCGCAATCCTTACATGCCAGCCCACCAAAGTCATCCATATTAAATGTAATTACTTTTGACTAGTGGTTCCCGACTGACCCGTTCACCCGGTCATATGCCAGATTTGATCATGAAACTTGCATGAAACCTTGATATCTTGCTTCTATCATAGGATATGCCATTTAATGCTCTATTTTTACTTGTCCAAGACACGAACTGTGTTTTCCTTTACATTATACTGTAGTATGGTACTTTTGCTAATGTGTCTAGACCCCAACTGGCAGTCACCGCATCGGCAATTTGTGCATAAACTTTTTTGTCAACTTTTCACAGTTTCTCATCCTTTTTCTGCTTGTACGAGCTCGTACAAGTCAACAAATTTGAAAAAGTTTTATGCAGGCCCATGCAGGGTTCCTGATGCGGGGGCCCGCTCGGCGCTCTCACACTCACACTGGCACTACTCACCAACACGCGCGCCTTGGTTACCATCAGGTGACTTGTAGACAAGAAGATGATTTGTAATCACACTGGTCCGCGGTCACTCACTTGACTCTTCCAAGTTTTTTAATGGTGAACCGGTGAAGGCTTCCTCGGACTAGAGGTCATGCACAAGGTGCGAGAGCCTGCGAAAAAGTGCGGCGGAGAGTTGTGCGTGCACTTGCATCTTCAGGACTGACTGCCACTAGTGCTGCTTCAGGGAGGTCGGAAACGCGTTCTGGAAGTGATTCGGATTGTAATGGGGCTCGCGGCAAAAAGGGTGGTGACGTTACTCCGTAGACAGTAGCGTTGATGGAGTGTCGGTAGTATCAACGCCAGCCTGTTCACTGCATAAGGCATAAGGTAGGTATCATCAGCGCCTCCCCTTCAAGCAGAGCTCACGAGCCCATGTAGATCTTCAATCTACTATAACCTTTCCTATGCTAGATTCTGTGGGCATGAAGTTGCCATTGTATCCTGGCTAGCAAGTCTCACATGAATGGACACCAAACTTTGGGCTTTTGGGCTCATGCGCCAAGACAGTGCAGGCCCAGACTTTCAGTCATACAACGCTCTAAAAGGCGTGTTGCCGTCAAGTTCATACATCCGATTCTTCAGCCGGGCCCCCTTGACCCCACCTACGCGTCTCGACATGGATTCGCTTTTCGCTTTATAGCCGGCGTTCTACGTTCCCGAGCCATTTCACATGTTGAGCCAGACCAATTCATTCATAGTTTGAAGAACACCTTGCCGTAAGAACATCATAAGTTCCAATTCACACAAAGCCGTTGGGTATACATTACAGCCGTTCCACGGAGAGAAGAATAAATTCATCCCGACGAACTGTGATACGAGCTTTGCCTTTATCCCATTGCTATGCTGATCGTGATATCTGAGAAATCTCTCTCTGAGACTGTGAACAACTTGCCCTCTCGACCCACTATTCTAGCAAATGCGCTGTAACCATCACTTTGACTTCATTACCATCCTCTTTCGCTTCCTACTCAAGAAAGTCCCATGCGCATCTCGTGTCATGACAGCATGCATTCTAGAACCCCGAACCCACAGCATATCAGCTGATTCAATGCATCCTTGCTTCGGAGAAGAGCTTACCGTAAGTATCTGCATCTTATCTCCATCCTCCCGAAGCCGTGGGTATATGTTAATGCCCTCACAAGGAAAAGAATAAATTGAGACACGAGACAATTGCACCACAATAGTCCATTCTCGTCTGCTAGCAGTGATGCCTTCGAAATCCCGCTCCGACGAGTCTGTGAACCCCTTGCACTCCCAGTCTCCTGTACGGGCAAAGGAATCCTTGCATGACGATTCTATAGATCCTGTATACAGAGCAAAGGCAAGAGTGCTCAATCAAGCTCTGCAGGAGATTGGCATGGGCAAGTATCAGGTGCGCACCTTCTCGCCTTAAAGTTTCTGTCTTAGGCGTTGATTTCCCTGCGCTTACATCGACTACTACAGTGGGGTCTATTTGTCGTGGCTGGCTTTGGATTATTTTCGTGGGTGGTTGGTCTTGTACTTCTTTGGTATGCGTTTCACATTTTATTCTATCTGGGTGCAGAGACAGCGTCTGGATGGTAAGCTGTGAGCCTCACAGAGTCGAGTATATGCAGTCTAACCGTTAGGCATTATATCGTACGCAGCTGACGATAGGGCTTATTCTTGCCCCAACCATGAACGAGTTCCACTTCAATGGGCCATTCCTGGCCCTTGCCGCAACTTTAGGGGCACTCGTTGGGGCTATCCTCTGGAGTTTTGGGTGCGACATCTGGGGTAGAAAGTCGGTTGCATCGCATATTTCTGCTTCCAGCAGTTTTTCAATTACATGATGTCCTCTATCACAGATGGTCATTCAATCTCACTTTATTCATCGGAAGCATATTCGGGATAGCAATGGGTGGCTCTCCGTCATTTGTGGCGCTCGCGTCACTTGCCGCAGCTTCCGGCGTCGGTGTCGGCGGGAATATGCCAGTGGACACGGCTGTCTTCCTAGGTTTGTCCATCTGACGAGTTCTGTCATGCCAAACCACTTGACGGTGACGGTATCCTAGATTTTTTACCTAGTTCCCACCAGTATCTGCTCACGATCCTCACTGCTTGGTGGTCTATCGGACAGCTATCTGGATCTCTGGTGAGCTTAGCGTCCATGTCCGTTCCTTCACAGAGTCCAATTCCGTTCGTTAGGTCGCCTGGCCACTTATCGGAAACTTCTCTTGCCCAGCATCTGGGCCATGCACACGCTCGGACAACATGGGCTGGCGTTATTTCGTATTCACCATTGGCGGTATCCTGCTGCTAATGGCTCTCATACGCTTATTTACATTCCCGTTTTATGAGTCTCCTCGCTATCTCCTTGGGCGCGGACATGACGCAGAGGCTGTGGCTGTCGTGCATGCAGTTGCACGATACAACGGAACTAAGACCAGCCTCACTGTCGAGGACATTGAGGAGGCGGTTCGTGGTGTGAGAGAGAAAGAGGGTGCGGATAAGTGGCGTGTATTGAGCGAGAGTTCTACATGGAGGGCTACACATATACGGGCGTTATTTTCTACGAGGAAGATGGCATGGACTACTAGCCTCCTAATGCTGATTTCAGGTATGTCCTTTTCATTCCGCTTTCTCTCGTCGATTGCCTCGGCCACTAATATGAGCTATCTGCGGTTAAGGACTCATGGGCCTCGCGGCAATCCTCTACATCAGTTTCTTGCCATACATGTGAATTATGTCTTTTCACAGACATCAGGGATTTATTGACATTCACATTTAGTCTAGCTAGTCATGGAGCAAGATTTCAGGATGCCTCATACTTTATAACATATCGCAACGTAAGTTTTGGAGAGGTCACCCGCACCCACTCTTCAATGTTAACTGGTCTACAGCAAGTGATACTCTCCGTAGTTGGCATACCGAGTGCCGTTGTGGCCGGATGGCTCATCGAACTCCCACGTCTCGGACGACGTGGAACCGTGGTTGTATCCGCAGGCGAGTGACCCCATGAATCCAGATATCCATCTTGCTAATCCCCTGCACCATTCAGGCTTTACAGGGGCGTTTCTGTTCGCGAGTACCACTGCGCGTAGTTCTTCCGCGTTGCTCGGGTGGAACTGCGGGTATGCGTGCTTTAGCAACGTGCGTGAGAGTGACTACGGTCTCGGATAAGCCTTCCTCTTACCTATTTTTACTTGTCTCAACACAACCTTTGCCAGATCACGTATGGTGTGCTGACAGCCACCTATCCAGAGGTGTTTCCAGCCAACCATCGTGGGACCGGGAATGGACTTACTGCGATTGCAACTCGCCTTTTTGCCATCTTGGCGCGTCATCATCTATGCCCACTTGCCTTGCCAATTGACCATATTCATGCATGTGTAGGCTCCCATCATCGCATTATATGGAAACATCAACACCGCAGTACCTATCTACATCGCGGGTACGATCATTCTTGCCGCAGGGGTTCTTGTGCTGCTGCTTCCATTTGAGCCTCGTGGTAGGGCATCCGTTTGAATTAAATTCACATCCCATTCGTTATATGTAGTGCTATCTGAAGTTGAGTGATGGGTAGAAAAGTAATGTTAATTCGCTCGGCTTGTAGCTAGCGTGACGTATCCGAGTCTGTGCAGCGCTGGCAGTCTATACAGAAACCAGGTTATCACTGTTCATTTATAAAAGTGTCATGCACACCTGACTGCAGTTGTACTTGGCACGTTGAATTGGACACATTGCCCGATGAAAGCGAGACGGAAATAGCCGTATTTTCCACCCCGGCTCGTTGCAAAATTTTCCCATCTACTGGTGGCCCCACAGGTCCTCCTCTACATCAAGACTCAAGAGGGATCCAGAGGAGCTAACGGTGCAACAGTCAATGCTATTGACACCGCTCATAGCGCCAGTTATCGCATCAAATCAAGCGATAGTGTATCAAGTGACCTTCGTGATTATCTGCTGTTCTTTTGACCAATGCCTATGTCCATATGCGTCCAAGTCGTGATCAGTGTCTTTTAATATCCAACCTGACTTCTGCCCTATGCCCCGCCCTATACCCATCCTATCTTCTCCGGGTCCGCCTGCTAACTCTTTCCTAAGACTCGATTAGAAGGTTCAAACGTTCAAGAGTTGAGGAGCAGGATCCTCTCCAACGCATTGGTAACGCCTGCGTATTATGGCCGGCATGTTCTTTGCTGACCATGTAGTCATTCCGTTTTGTGCCCCGTCTCATGCGCCTCTTTGATCTGCCATCACGGGATATATTATCTCGTTACGCCTCCTTCAGAGATGCCGCATTACTCTTGGACCTCGATGCGCCACTAGGTCTTAGGTCTTAGACCTCACGGTCAGGTCGCACCTTCTGTTGGACGGCCTCTGTGCCACTTTGGCCTCGGGTACCGGTCCTGTGTTCAGGCTCAAATCCATGCTGTGCGGCCTTGTGCCGCATCTATTTCACCTATGTCCTTTAACAACGTACTACCAGTCGTGAGACACGAGGCACGTAGTGCGTGACGCGTGGCTACAGCTCTCAAAATGTACCGAAAGTTCAGTCACGTTGACTGCCCTCACCCCAGCCAAAAATGGCACTAATGATGTAAAGAGTGATCAAATGGATCAAAGCTGTCAAGTACTGTAGATCTTCTGTACGTTCAATTGATTTTCTAAGCGAAGGAAAAATAAGTAAAAATTATTGTTTCCTTGGAGATTCGATCCAGATCTGGCTGACTGCTGACTCGGTACACTTAATCTACTGATCTATTTTTTCTGTGCTTACTGTAAGAACACGTTTCTTCGCTCAAACACTTTGGCTTTTGACCCTCTAGCCGAACTGTGTTATCCTTACGTTACTTTCGCTACTGTAGTAACGAGTGTGCTGTTCCAGCTGAGTGCATTTTCGGGTAATTTATTTAGCCGGGCCACGTTACGTAAACGACATCGCTTGCATCCATCCAGGGTCACTATATTTGCGGCGTACTGCACACTAGGCCCTTCTTTCCTTGTTCCGCGTCCTTGCATTCTCCTCCTCGGACGTGCCTGCCCGTCTACACTTTGCCACCACAGCTCCCTTTATACAACTCCGGACCAGGACAATGGCACATGTTGAAACGATTCAATGCATTCTACATTTGGAGAATAGCTCGCCGAAAGTATAACATTCATTTTTTCTTTCGCACGAAGCCGTGGGGTATATGTTAGACGCGCCAGCACGAGAAAAATGATAAATTTATCCTTGATACGTGATACGAGCTGGGTGCTCTTCTCTAATTGCTTCTGCTACCTGTGATGTCTTTGAAATCTCGCTCTGATGAGCTTGTGGGCTATTTGCCCTCCCGGCGCACTATCTTAGCAAAGGAAGATTTGTACGATGAAGGTTCTATTGATCCTGTATACCGAGCAAAGGCAGGGGTGCTCAATCAAGCTATGCAGGAGATTGGGATGGGCAGGTACCAGGTGCGTATCTTCTCATCTTGGACCTTCTGTCCTGGACATTGTGACATATTGTGCACTTACGTTGACTTACGCTAGTGGGGTTTATTTTTCGTGGCGGGCTTTGGATTATTTTCGTGAGTAGTTTATGTTGCAGTTCGTTGGGTATGGGCTCACATGACTTCGTTTATCTGCATGATACAGGGACAGCGCCTGGACGGTAAGCTGTAAATTTCATAGCGTTGAGCATATGCGGTCTAAACATTGTGTTTAATATCACATGCAGCTCACAACTGGGCTTATTCTTGCTCCAGCCATAAATGAGTTCCACTTCAACGGGCCATTTCTATCTCTTGCCATGAATTTAGGGACACTCGTTGGCGCTATCGTCTGGAGTTTTGGGTGCGATATCTGGGGTAGAAAGTTCGTTCCGTGGCACACCCCTACCTCCTGCAGTTTTTCATTATGTAACGTTCTACATCACAGATGGTCATTCAATCTCACGTTATTCATCGGAAGCATATTCGGGATAGCAATGGGGGGCTCTCTGTCATTTGTGGCACTCGCGTCACTCGCCGCAGTTTCCGGTGTCGGTGTCGGTGGAAATATGCCAGTGGACACCGCTGTCTTCCTAGGTTCGTCCCTCTAGTCTTTATTTTCTGTCATACCAAGCCAAATAACGGTGACAATGTTATAGATTTCATACCTAGCTCCCACCAGTATCTACTCACAGTTCTCTCCATTTGGTGGGCTATCGGACAGCTAGTTGGGTCTTTGGTGAGCTTTGGGACAACGTTCATTCCCTCCGAGTCGAACTCCCTCCATAGGTCGCCTGGCCACTTATCGGAAACTTCTCTTGCGCGGTATCTGGTCCATGCTCACGCTCAGATAACATGGGCTGGCGTTATTTCGTATTCACGATCGGCGGTGTCATGCTTCTAATGGCCTTTGCGCGCTTATTTACCTTCCCTTTCTACGAGTCCCCTCGTTATCTCCTTGGGTGCGGGCATGACGCAGAGGCCGTGGCTATCGTACGTGAGATTGCGCGATACAACGGAACTGAGACCAGCCTCACGATTGAGCATCTCGAGGAGGCGGCTTGTAATGGGAGAGAAAAAGAGGGTGCGGATAAGTGGCGCTTGTTAGGCGACAGCTCTACATGGAAGGCCAAACATGTACGGGCGTTATTTGCCACTAAGAAGATGGCATGGTCCACCAGCCTCCTGATCTGGATTTGGGGTATGCCTTCTTTTTATATTTACTTTTCCTTTCTCTTGTAGATCGCTCCAGCCACTAACGTAAGCTACTGGCGGTTAAGGATTCATGGGCCTCGCCGGAACGCTTTACAACAGCTTCTTGCCATACCTGTGAGTTTGTGTCTTTCCCAACCTTCGAGAATTTATTGACATTCATATCTAGTCTAGCAAGTCGTGGAGCAAAATTTCAGGACGCAACCTACTTTACTACTTACCGCAACGTAAGCTCTGAGGTCTTATCTGTATCTGCTCCTCAATGCTAACCAGCCCATAGCAGGCTATACTCTCTGTAGTTGGCATACCAAGTGCCGTTATCGCTGGATGGCTCATTGAGCTCCCATACTTCGGGCGACGCGGAACTTTAGCTGCATCCGCAGGCAAGTAACATCTGAATTCCGAGGTGATCTTGATCACTCACCACTGCGCGAATCCAGGGCTGACAGGGGCATTTCTATTCGCAAGTACCACTGCCCGTAGTTCTCCCGCATTGCTTGGGTGGAACTGCGGGTACGTGTTCTTTAGCGTAGTGCGTAAAAGAGACCCAGACTCTCCCTCTCACCCATTTTTTTGGGCTCAACGTAACCTTTACTAGATTATGTATAGTGTATTATATGCTGTCTCCCCAGAGGTATTCCCGGCCAACCATCGTGGGACCGGGAATGGGCTCACCGCAGCTGCAACCCGCATTTTTGCCGTCCTGGTTTGTCCATCCCTGTGCCTGCTTGCCCTATTAACTAACTTGATTATGCCCACGTATATGTAGGCGCCCATCATCGCATTATACGCAAACATTAACACCGCCGTGCCTGTCTACATCGCGGGTGCGATGCTTATTGGTGCAGGCGGTCTTGTGCTGTTGCTTCCATTCGAGCCTCGGGGTAGGGCATCCGTCTGAACCAAATTGACACAGATTTTATGTAGTCCCAGCTGAAGTCGGAAGATGGTGAGAGGTCGCTGACCGTTGTGGATCTGTTACAACAGAGATGCAGTAAATCCTGCGCAGCGCAGACTGTCTAGACGTGTAGACATCGAAACAAGACTATTTCACTCAATTTGTGTATTTATAGAGGATCGGCAGACTGAAGCGAATAGACTGCAGTTGTTGCTGGTACTGTTCTTTACCCGCCGCACAGCAAGCGAGACGGAAATTGCCGTATTCCCACTGACAAATTGCACAACCTTGAATCAATTCTTCAAGCTTCAAGTTGGAAGCAGACCAAGTGGAGATGAAAACAATTCGTAAGGGTTCTCAGACTGCTCTGCTTAGCGAAATTTTTCTGATGCCGTGGCTATTTGGGATGAAGCATCGCGAACAAGGTCACGGGATACAGTACTTGCTATTGTAACCGAGTTTTCTCACGGCCCTTCATCCACTTGTCTGATCTTATTGCCAGTGGCATTCCTCGCGCCTGGAGAACTGTCCGCAAGTCCGCGAAAAATGGTTCACCTTATTACTAGTACTGGCCGCAGTACTTCCCGGAAATGCATAGATACTAGTTGATCAATGATCATTACGGCACGTCTTCTACAATCCCAGAGCCATGGCACCTGTAGAGCCCGTTCAATGCATCCTTAGTCCGAGGAATAACTCGCTGTGAGTATGAATATCTTGTCTTCAATCCATACGAAGCTATGCTATATAGGTTATTGACTCCACGAGGTAAAGGATAAATTCACCCTTGTGATGTGTGGATACTGACCTGTGTGCACTTGGCGTTTTGCTCGTGCTCTCTGTGATCTCATTGCAATCTTGCCCCAGAGAGTCTGTGAACCACTTGCACTCCCAGCCCAGTATCCTGGAAAAGGAGGATTTGTACGATGACAATTCTATAGATCCTGTATACCGAGCAAAGGCACGGGTGCTCAATCAAGCTCTGCAGGAGATTGGGATGGGCAAGTATCAGGTGCACACCTTCTCGTATTAATCCTTCAGATGTGTACTTACGTTGACCTACAGTGTGGTTTATTCGTAGTGGCAGGCTGCTCGTAGTGCGGGGCAGAAAGAAGGCGCGGATAAGTGGCGCTTGTTGTGCGACAGCTCTACACCGAGGGCTAAGCATGTACGGGCGTTATTTGCCACAAAGATGGCATGGTCCACCAGCCTCTTAACCCTGATTTTGGGTATACCGTTTCCGTTTCCTTTTTTTCTCCTGGGACGCGTGGGGTCACTAACGCAAGCCATTTATGGCGATCAAGGGGCTCACCGGATTCTCGGTAACGCTTCACAACAACTTCTTGCCATACCTGTGAGTTTGCGTAACTTCCCAACGTTCAGGAATTTATTGACATTCATATACAGCCTAGCTAGTCGTGGAGCAAATTTTCATGATGCGACGTGCTTCACAACTTACCGCAACGTAAGTTCTGAGATGTCATCTGTATCCACTCAATGCTAACCAGCCACAGCAAGTCATACTGTCCGCAGTTAGCATACCAAGTGCCGTTATCGCGGGATGGTTCATCGAGCTTCCATCCGTCGGGCGGCGTGGAACCCTGGCTGCGCCTGCAGGCGAGTACCTCCCGAACTCCGAGGTTGATTCTGCTCAACCCCTGTGCTGTGTGAAAATAGGGCTCACGGGGGCGTTTCTGTTGGCGAGCACCACTGCTCGTAGTTCTCCCGCACTCCTCGGGTGGAACTGCGGGTACTGTACGTGTTCTTTAACGTTGTGCGTGAAGGAGACTCCAGACTCCGATAAGCCTCTCTCCCATCCATTTTTTTGGGCTCAGTATAACCTTTGCCAGATTATGAACAGTGTGCTGCACGCCTTCTCTCCAGAGGTCTTCCCGGCCAACCACCGTGGAACAGGAAATGGGCTCACCGCAGCTACCTTTCACGCTTTTGGAATCCTAGTGCGTCCTTCTGTGTGCCTGCTTGTCTTGCTAACTAGCCGTATGCTTAGGCACCCATTATTGCAATATATGGAAATCTTAATACCGCCGTACCTGTCTACGTCGCGGGTACAATTATGACAGGCGCAGGTGGTCTTGTGCTATTGCTCCCATTCGAGTCTCGGGGTAGGGCATCCGTCTGAACTTCTGTAGTCCCATCCAAAAATGGTAAATGCGCGGAGATACAACGCAGGCTCGTTTGTTGCGGATCTATATTAGATAGTGGGCCGTATCCTAGTTTGCGCTGTGCTCACCGTCTATATGTGCCGTCTATTTATATATTCGTAAAATGTCATGCATACCGAATGGAATATAGATTGCTGCTGGTACTACTTTAGACGCATTGCAAACGAGAGGGAAATGGTCTTATTTTGCACCAATCAATGTCTGCAGGATCTGCCCTAACTTAGTGGCTCGGTTCGGATCCGGCAAATGGCCAAGCTCAGGTCAACTCAGAAGTGGCTTAGCCAGCTGGCGAGTTGTTTTGCATGGTTACCCCCTCTCTCGGGTGGGTGCTGGTTGACTAATTGCCCCCCGCTTTTTCTTGAGCACTGGCAGCCCTGAAAGCAATTGGCACGTCTGGTGTTAATCGTGCCAGTGACAGCCTCACAACTTTGGGTAATGTTAAAATTCCATCATCCAGGCTGTAAACCACGATGCTATCTTCATATTCTGGGGTCGCTGTTGAAGAAGTTATCCAAGTCACTGATAACACACGACTGGCCAGCCCGTTCTCACTCTCACGTGGAAGGGCATGACAAAGCGGCAGGAACATGTGACTTGTGACCAGTAGACGCGCTAGTCGGACACGTGACACCTTTCGAGGGATGTCCATGACATGAACAGTCCACACCAGTGCGGCTCAAAGACAAAGTAACAATGATGACCTAGTATGATGCGAGTGGCTGCAGGTGCGTATTTGTCATCACAATCCACTCCCCAGATCTGACTGAATCCTTGCATGGCTTGTAAAACACGGTCAAGATCTTCGCCGCGGATATGCGGCGTTGTATGTAATGTGCTGAGCTTATAAGGAGGAAGCTGTTCATTCCCATAAGTCAAGTTGTTCTCGCCTTCAAGTACAAAAACACGTTACAATCATGCGTTCAGCCCTTTTGAATATCCTGGGCATGGCCTTCCCTTTGGCAGCGCATGCAGCTTGTTATGATGATCCTGGTTATTTGCCACCTAGGGAATACGATTATATCATCGTTGGAGGTGAGACACAGCCAACAGCTTGAGTAACACTTGATCAAGTGTCAGCTGACGAAATGCGCTGACTTTTCTGGTTTCGTTAGCTGGCACCGCCGGGAGCGTCCTGGCTAACAGGCTGTCTGCATCACCCCAAAATCTGGTCCTGGTGATCGAAGCCGGTCCTAGGTAGGCAGTTCGACCAATGTTTCAGTTCCTTCAACTGAGAGACAGCGTGCACTAGTGATACCATCAATCCCAACATCTCGGTCCCACTTCTGGCTTCGTCACTTGCACAGACTGCGGTCGATTGGAACTATACGACAGTCCCGCAAGCAGGTCTCAACAATCGTACTATAGCCTATCCACGAGGAAAGACCCTCGGAGGCTCATCTTCCATCAGTGAGTGATTTGGGAGTCCAGGCTCGGACAAAGCCATGATGCTCTCTGTAGATTACATGGTCTGGAGCCGAGGTCCAGGTGATGATTACGACCGCTGGGCACGTATAACAGGAGACGATGGGTGGGCATGGAGGTCTATGCAGTCTGTCTTCGAATCAGTTCGTTCTATGCGAGGTATCTGGGGCTGCGCACTATCTGAGACATTTGCAGATGGAGAAACTCGTTCCTCCTGCCGACGGTCACAACACGACTGGTCAAGTCGACCCTCGCTTACATGGGACCTCTGGACCAGTGGAGATCAGCGTTCAAGGCTTCAAACTTTCATCCGACTCGAACTTCGATTCGCGAGTGTTCAACACAACCACACAACTTCCTGGTGAATTTCCGTTTATTGAGGACGTAAACGCTGCGAATCCCCTAGGAATCGGTAAGTTACTTGAATATTTACATTCTGACTCGGACAATAATGTCCAATTAGGTTGGAATCAGTTCACCGTGGGTGGAGGTATGAGGACGAGTGCCGCGACTGCATACCTGAGACCCGCTTTGTCGAGGCCTAACCTGGACCTTCTTGTTAGTACCCAGGTAACGAAATTGCTTCAAACAGGTAACGTGAATGGTGCTCCAATCTTTCTGGGCGTCCAATTTGCTCAACGCGATGCCGGTATGCGTCTCGGAAGCAACTAACTCTTTCCCAATCGCTTACCATGAGTCAGAGAGGTTATATACTCTCAATGCGAAAAAGGAAGTCATCTTGTCAGCCGGTGCAATAAATACGCCACAGTTGCTTATGCTTTCTGGTATTGGTAATCGAACCGAACTCGGGAGGGTTGGGATCAAAGCGATTGTAGACTCGCCCTATGTTGGAAAGAACCTGCAGGATCACGTTGGGCTCGGCAACGTTTGGTCGGTGAACACACCATTCAGTTATGATGACCTTTTCCGGAACGCTTCGCTCTTCAATATGGGTTTAGCTCAGTGGAGGGCCAGCAAGACAGGTCCGTTTGCCGCTTCATGGAACAAGGAAATTGGTTGGCTCAGGCTACCGCAAGATGCTTTTATTTTCAAGAAGGTGGCGGATCCGTCGTCGGGCCCAAATGCACCTCACTACGAGTTCATCTTCATCGTACGTTAAAGTATTTTCCCTGCTGACGTAGATCGAATATTTATTAAATTAATGGGGCAGGAAATCCTTCGTTCCGCAGTTCAGCCGCCGGCAGGACATTACATGATGATTATCACGAAACTTTGTCAATCCGACTTCGCGTGCGCGTCTTAGCTTGCCACCATACGCGATGTAGATCTGATCCTCTCTACCCTTCACAGGTGGCTCTGTCACACTCCGCTCCGCGAATCCTTGGGAACCCCCATTAATTGATCCGGCTCTGCTCTGCTCAGACTTTGACATCTTCACAGTACGCGAAGCTGTCAAGGCTGCCCAACGCTTTGCAGCTGCGCCTGCATGGGATGGCTATGTTATTGGTCCATATGGAGACTTTGCCACTGCAAAAACTGATGATGAACTTGATGCATATGCACGACGGATTACTGGGACTGTTTTCCACCCTGTGGGAACAGCGGCGATGGCTTCGAAGCACTCTTCAGCAGGTGTAGTTGACCCGCACTTGCTAGTGAAGGGTGCCTTCGGATTACGCATCGTCGATGCGAGCGTATTTGTAGGTTCTTCCTCACATGAAACGTCAGCTATCATTATATGCTAATTCTCTGAATATTTTTGATAGCCGGTTATTCCGGCCGCTCATACCCAAGCTGCAGTGTATGCGTTTGCTGAGCGCGCGGCGCGTCTCATTCTTTCCTCGCCAAAGTCTGGCTAAAGCAGTTCTTCGTTTTATCTTCTCGTGGGTGAGATGCAGCGCGTCCTGTGATCATGCGAGTAGAGACAATACACCTTGAAGAAGCCAAGAAAGCACCATATCCACATTCGCATACCCCATAACCGCCCTAAGTAGCTGTTTTACATGTAATTTTTGCGGTAGGTATAGCTCAATATACTATGATAAGGATTTTATGGATCATTCTGGCTTATGCATATACAACAATACCAAATATACAAGCAAACACAGTGCGACAAGTATGGTAAAGCGCATCTGGAGCCCGGGGTTACTTGTGTCTAGAGGAATTCCGATCGTCGTTTGGTAATAAGGGATGATGCCATCATAAAGAAACGGATTAGGTAGATAACTCAATAGAATCAACTATTGCTGGTTGTGTTTGGGGGGTAAGTCGTTAGCCAAGCAATTCCCGAACGTATCGCGGTGTTTGTTTGGTCGAATCATGGAACTAGTAGACGCTGAAGGCTGTCAAGATGATAATTTGGCTTCTTTATTATCATCATCAAAGGTAACCAGGGAGACTGGTTAGATCTAGCTAGCATCATACACTATCGCGGTATCATGATATTAACCCAGAATAACTGGAATCCACATTGATAATGGTCGTCGCTTTAGCGCACATGCAGCTTTCTATTGCGCAACCGCGAATTCTGTCGTTGTGTGGCGAACTTGTGCTCGAAAAAATACCTCTACCGGTGCCTGGGGAATAATCCAGATCCTTTGCATATTCATTATAAGTCGCCTTCCCTGTAAGACCGAGTGGGGGTATTCTGCGACAATGACGACAGTGTGGCAGGGCACCTGAACAGGTGGAGTACCGTAGGAGGGTGTATTTCGCCTAACAACGAACGGCGAATAACAGGACCCCATGGGAAGATAGGGAGCCATTGGCTTGCATTAGCTGAGTGAGAGAATTGTACCTCAGGCTGTCCATGGGGACGTCGGTGCTAAAAAACACCGGCAGATGGTATTCCTGGCAACGGTCAAGTCTGTCAAACACAGCTTTTATGATAGCGAGGACGAGCTAGACCACGTCAGAACGTCCAGATATACTAGACACGCCGTTCCATGGGCATCAGGCGTCACTGTACGCATCCAAATCTCAGGCCTCAGGTTCCATCCAAGTCTTAAGCCACGAGGCTGAGTCCCAACACCCAAAAGCCACAAGTACCAGGAGAAGACGGTATCACGGTTCGTTGAGCGCCAGGTATCCAGTATCATAGTCCCACCGCAGATGGGGCCTTAAGCTAAACGGCCCTTACACGTTTCTGGTCGGACTGGTCCCAATGCCGTGATTCAAATTTCGGTCCCGTTGGTTGAGCGCTCCAAACTCTTTGATATCTAACCAAAAGAGCGCTTGAGTGCACAGGACATTTGAGATTGCCTCGGGGTCCTCATGATACCTCATCCAGTCGTCGACTCGTCGTCAGTACGCGTCAGTACACGTCAGCAACTTAGGTGACGGCGCATCACGTGTCCTTCGTTCGATTTTATTCGACAACGAAATTCGTCAACTGAATTGACTCAATTCATTACTAGCTTGCTAACGAGTTTCCCTTATACTGCTACCATGGGGATCTGGGCGGTGCAGAAAAGGTTATGATTATGGCGTTTCTCTGGAATATTCGACCTCATTCTTCTCATAGGCCGTGGAGACAGGAACAACGCCCCTGTTGATCAGCAAGAAACACCGCTTAGACTAGAGGTTTGCCACGCAGACTACTAGAGCCTTCCGAGCAATAATGAGTTTCCCTACTTAACCACTCTTGAGACTTGCTGGATGATGGCTATCCGCCAGACATATAGGATACCGGCCCGGGATGCAGCATTGAGTCATGTCTAAGATAACGCAGACCTCGTACATCCTCGTTGTGCACGGCGCAGATGCAAATCACCTTGGCAGCTATTGCATGGCTACCATATAATGTCTGCTCATTCGAAATCTGTCAACATGCTCATAGAGGGAGGTGTAAAGCTTGATCGCTCCGACACCACGGCGGACCAGTCGCACACAAGTTCTTAAGAATAACTTCACTGATTGTTGCCCGATTACTGCTGTTGTTCACACGATGGTAAGGGGATGGAGAGTAACTGAAGCTATTGTTTTGCTCTACACCTATCATCCCGTACTGATCATCCACTGCCAGAGATCGTGATGCATCTCGTCGTTTTATGTGACCGGATGTGATCTGTTATTGATATTTAGTTCATGGATTGATGGGAGCCCATCTAGGGACCGACTGGCAGAAGCACAAACTGTCATGCAAGAGCTTTCGGGCCTTCAACACGGTCACTGCAAGACCCCGTTACGAGGGCGGCACAATCGTGGGTTGATACTCGGTCAGCATATCGCGCGGGCAGTTTCAGGATTTCCCTCTCCTCAGTTGTTGCGCTGATAGCGCCCCTTTCACGAAGTGAAGGAATGCCCCCGAAGAGGATGGTGATTAAGGAACAGATTCTACGAATGCCGCTGCTTAATGCGCTCATAATGTGTGTGCTATGCTAAGCGCAAGCTTGTTCGCCATCTTGCACTTGAAGATGCGCCCAACATGTTTGATCGTGTCACAGATGTCGTTCGCGACAAGGCCACGGCGTTCGGCTTGAAGTCATACTTTGGTGCGGATCTCAAAAGCAAGCACCGCCTAGTCATCAAAACTGATGAGGCCATGGCCGAACAGCCCTTCTGACGGTCGACTGTCTCGGCTTCTATCGTCTTACTCCGGATCATTCGGTGTCGTGTTAGCTTTGATATTATCCATTCATAATCATTACAATTAATTACAGTTATACGACTGATCTCGCCCTTCTTTCAGGTCCTACGACAGCCAATGTAACCAACTGTGTCCCTTTCACAGTCCCCATTGAGGGTTGTCAGCGATCGACGCTTCAGCGCTGTCAGAACGGCGATAGTTTGAGATAGTGTACGAGGGCATACGATAAGTTACTTCTTACTTACCTATTGTCCAGAACAGGTATAGATAAATGTTGCGTTTTCGTGATGGCCGTGGCTTCTCATTTCTGAGCGGTGAGCGCCGAGCGCTCGATTGCGACCCTCGCAGCTCCAGTGCGTGTCTCGCAAAAACGGCGGTGTCCACCTGATCGCATCTTGGCCCCGCGGTGATAGTAGCATATGCTTGGAGTTGACCTCTGAGACCGCCTACGGTACTTTGTTGGCTTCTCGGTTATCTCTCGGAAGAAACATTTAGGGGGCTGGGCAGTACTAAAGCTGGCCGGCACTTAGCAGAATGGCAAGATCCAGAAGGCGGATCCTGGGAAAGTGGGAAGAACCCAGTAAAGTTCATACCCCAGGCCCAGGCCTGAAGCGCTTGCATTGGCGCATTACGTCCATGATCGCATGATCTACTGCATCACTGTGTGGACAATTTGAGACTACCGTATAATCCAGTAAATCATGAGGATCCGACCCTCCACATTCCTATTCATTCCCCTCACCCAAGCCAGGTATCAAGTTTGTTGACGCCATCACAGGGTTGAAAAGATGGGCCAAGTGAGGGAAGACGTAAAAGGGAGCTAATAGGTTAAAAAGTTGATTCTAAAGCAAAAGCACCGAACATGCATCGTGCGGGCGATTTGGGGTAAACAGTAGACGCGTCAAGACCGCGGTTCAATATTTCTGTCAGAAAGGATGCATCAACGATGGCCACGTCGCATGAAGTGATGGCACGAGCCGGCTCCGCTGGTGATGTTGCCACAATCGCATTTGGCACCAGATACCTGCCAGTGAGCGAACGGTACCACAGCGCTTACTATACCAGGTTACGAACGTACCCACAGACGCCGTATCGGGTGCCCTTGCATCCATACGTGTGAATTCTTGGCTTCTTGACTTTTGTGGCCTGATATAGTAGTTCTTGACCAAGTTATCGAGCTATCCCAGCGCACCTGGCTTCGTGGAAGTGGTGCGCTTGAGATTTTCTCCCGCATTGCTGGCCCACATGCGGGTGGCCTCAATACCGCTGATCGTGTTTGCTTGTTCTCAAAAGGCGGTGCGAATTTTTCTGGTACCTGGTTCGATAGCGCCGGCGCCCTGAAAGGCAGAAGACGGATATGAGGATCATACAACATAATATCGCATCGCGTTGATTCATATGCGCACTGGCAAATATTTTCAGCTCTAATTTTTGTCATCTTTAGAAGATGATACGACATGCTTCGAGTATGCCTTTGGGCTGCGTGCGTACGACCCGCCCAAGCGCATGGGCGACGCCCCAAGGCCCGCGCTAAAAGCCCTGCCACGCGAATGTAAGAAGTTGTTCAGGCTAATATAACCCTGCGGATTGAGAATAGAGAGATGCGATCAGGAAAATGAGCGCGCGAAGGTCTAATCGGAAAGGACTGTAGAATGTGAGAAGTCGTGGTCATGGGGGGAATCACGATGGCGTACGCGAAGCCTTCTCGAAAAGAGAACCACATTCAGGTTACTGAGTATACTCGACCATGTGCAAGGGCGTATCACAAAAATCGAGACTGACATTGCGATCTTCTTCGAGCAGTTGTAGTGTAACGTCAGCTCCACTGCCACTGATTCTTGTGCGCTGTGATCGAGTTTCCGGGTCTGTGGGAAAAGAGGATGAGCTTGAGTGAGTCGGTACTGCAGAAATCACTGGATAGAATTCGCAGAAAGGGTCGCGAGGGAGGGATAAGCGCGACTGTGGGAACGATGGGAGATACTTCAGGCGGTAATGACGTCGACCCCGCTCATAAGGCCTGGACGAGTTATTTTTGCATTGCCACCCGACACATGACATTGGCAATAGCTTCGCAAATGTGATTGCGCAAAAAATAGCTCATCGAAAGTTTCTGCGTCACGAGTAGTAGTGGATACTACTACAGGGGGTGTGATTGATGAACGCGGCGTGTGGCATACGGATATGAGGTCCCGTGAATAATGAATCTGATATTATCTGAAAAGGGGATTCTTCTACAGAACCAACACATGGTGCAGTGCAATTGGGTCAGTTCATGGGTGGTATCTTGGGATGAATGGTGCCGGGCCCTGCATAGACAGGGATCACTAAAAGCGTGGGCCGTAGATGCTGAAGGCAAGGCAGGCGGAAAACATTGAAGTACGCAACGGATCCTCCCACCGCCCCGGCGAAAGTTTCGACGTTATGTCTCTCCCGGTCCCACTATGGCGGTGGTACAGATTAGGCAGCTTGGTAGGTGAGAACTTTAAAGAAGCGTGGAAGCACGACTCACTTTGGGATGGATCCCCGGCAAGGAGTGGGGGCAATCACCGTAAGGGAAGTGGCAAGTCCCAGCCATCTGCCTGGCTGAGTACATAATAATTCGATAGGAAGAAAGACTTCGGTCCCACGTTGACCACGAAAGCGTGAGTGGAATTAAACGGTTGGATACACCAGAGGCCACCAACACCTGCTAAACGGACGTGTGAAAAGGCGTCTGCGAGCTCGCTATCCAGGGTAGAAATAAGATTCATGCATATCGAAGAGTGGGCGGTAACTCATAGCGGGGGAATGGGGTACAGATAGATGGCCGACCTACGAAAACAATCAAGTACTAAAGTTTGGGGGACACAGGAGACGGATCGGTATAATTAAATTGAGCGGCTACGAAAAAATTGGCGATTCCGAGGTCGTCGGAGTTGTGTAAAAATGGTGAAGCTGTCATACACGATTAGCAGGATCGTTTACTAGATCGTGTCGCGCTATCATGCTCACCGTAATACACCGCCGGTCTCTTTCTCCCACCAGTGTTGACCGTGTTGATCCGACCAGTGTCGAGATAACATGAAATTCATGATATCAGGCCCTTTTGTAGGTAATTATCGGGGGAGGTGGTGTCAGTCACGGTTCCTTTTATTTTTATTTTCACGAAACTGTAGCCGGCGGAAAGACGATCAACCGATCTACGTCGTCTATATTATAATAACGTACCTCCTCTCAGCAAGAACAAGTCGCCGAGGAAGAACAAGCCGAAGAAACTTGAATGAAAGAGTGGGTAAGCTGCAAATACACTGATTATCACCTGTCAGAATAAAAGCTGCATACTACATAACTCCAAGGATACTCACCCCATAGGTATAGTGGAAGGAGAGAGCCTAAGATAGCCACCAGAAAGCAGACGTAGCCGAGAGCCAGACCTCGGCTTTTTTAGGGTGAACAAGAGGAGGCAGTGGCACCAACTGCGAAAGCGTGATGGAGGCCATGCCACTTCTCGAAAGAGTTTGATAAAATCCACGGAACGAGGACAAGCAACGACTCGCGGGAGTCATCGTACGCGTCGACGCTCACAGCGGCTCACTGGCAGGCTCGGCTCGGAGTTGGCTATTGTCCATCTCGTCCACTTGCCATAGTTCTTGGGGATCGGATACCCCACCATACATATAGTCAGACTGGCCACTCCCCGCGAGTCCTGTTGTTGCAATAAGTCACGGGCTTGGCAGAGCCGCCGCAGCTATGTTACTGGAGGGCCGTGCGGCCCGGTCCTTTCTCCCAGCCTCCCAGCGCTCATTTGGCATTTGGCACAGATCCTAGCTTAATTTCCCTTGTGCTATCACGATATTTACTCTATGACACTGCAAAGATACGCAAGATCCGTCGATGGGACTATACCCGTCGCTGCTCTACTTTACGATGACGAGGAGAGCTACGCCAGTCAAGATGGCGTTGGTATATACGATGGGTATGATGCTTTCTCGAATTTCTCGCCTTCATTGTACCCGCTCTTGTATTTTGTGCAATCTTTCTAATTCCTAAAAACTCTCTGCGATTGTGTTTTGGCTCAGCGTAGTGGTGGGAATCTCACACATTCGTCGCCAAGGAGCTGTCATCATCGTTCGTCTTCTGACGACTTCTCTTGACGGCTGTCAATCGCGAGTCTGCAGCATTTGCGCTGCCAGCCAGCCTTGCATGTGCCCTTACTCTCGTGTCCATCGTCTTGGATCCCCTCCCACATCCTGACTGATGTCTTAGTGCACAGAAGTCGGTCAATCACCCGAACGGTACAGTACACGTGACAAGTCATCGACTGTTCTACGTCGATGCTACCAAGCCCCACTCACGATCCTTCGTCCTCGACCTTTCCGGCATTGTCAAGACAGAGTACTATGCAGGGCTATTCAAGTCGTCACCGAAGGTTACAATCTACTTGACTTCAGAAGTGCCTGCTGTGGCGGATGGCGACAAGGCTGGTGAAAGCTGGAAGTGTGAGGTATGCGACTTCCGCAATCCTCCAGGTTCGAGCCCGACGGGTGCAAAATGCGCGCTTTGTGGTGTCCCTCGTTTAAAATCGCTCTCCACTGCACCAACGCCGCCTCGTGCAGTCTCTGCACCCCCCTCGTCTGCATACGTTCATTCCTCTTCACCGCCTACTGTCCCTAGCAGTAGTAGGGAACCAAAGGAAGTTTCATGTCCCGCATGCACATTCTTGAATCACCCGGCCCTGACGGAATGCGAAATATGTGGGACCGCTCTTCCTCACCCGGCTCCTCCGATGAATTCAGAGCCATCGTCACGCCCTGTGACCCCAATTCCTGACGAAGCGGGTGATAATACCGCGATGTTACGTTTGAGTTTTCGCAAGAGTGGCGACAAAGCACTGTATGCGGACCTCAAACGCAGCATCTTGGGGAAAGCTTGGCAGGTACGATGCACCAGATGTATAAATATCACGCTGACTATTGGGGGACGTAGACGACAGCAATCGGCCAGCGGCCTTCATCATCGAGTGTGGAACCCGTTGGCATAGGTACATAAAGCACCGCTTCTTCTCGCTTTTTCATATTCATAATGAGCGTTGCTAGATGGCCTTGTGCGTAGGGTAGAGACGTCTGCCCAATCAGCCCAGCTTGATATGAACGATGCGCTGAAGGACCTGGACGCGTTGATGATCAAGGCACGGGAGATGGTGCGACTGGCTGGGGAGCTGAACGACCGGCTGACCACCGTGACCGATCTCAACGGGCTATCTAGCGGGACAGAACCTGAAACCGCAACATTCATACGCTCATCACTGGCACAGCTTGGCCTACAGATGACAGACGTCCCTGTCACTCTCGATATGGCACGTGACGAAAAGCGATGGTACGAGCAACTTGCACGCGAGCTGGCCGCTGTGCTGCAAGGTACTGGTGGTAAGAACGGAACCGGGTTGATGGGCGATCGTGGCATCATCCCTCTGGATGAAGTTTGGGGCGCGTGGAATCGCGCGAGAGGAGTTGGTGAGTCCCACGTAATCTATTTCACGTAAGCGTGGAGTGCTTAAAGATTATCCTACGCTCACAGCCCTGTTGACTCCCTCGCAATTTCTACAGGTGCTGCCCCACTTGCCAGCACATACAGAACCAATAATAACGGAACGTATATTCTGCACAAGTGGGTTACGTGTGCTACACACGCCCACTTACACTCCGTCTGCCTTTGCCGCCCGTCTGCATGGGATGTTACTCTTGTCAGGTGCTCGCACCACGCTTGACATTGCGCAAGAGGAAGGTGTCGCCGTCGGGCTCGCTGCCGAGATGATCGACGAAGCAGAGACCCAGGGCGTCGTGTGCCGTGACGAGGCAGAGCGTGGCGATGTGCGCTGGTGGTTAAACGTCTTTCAAGGATACGTGTGGGATGGTCAGGCCACATGATTACTTGCGTATCCCTCGGAGTATCATGTAATTACACATTGATTCACTCTGATCCTGATTAGGCAAAATTGCTCGGTCGCTGGGATTGAGCTTGAATGTGCGTGATGACACTGCAGTCGGACTTTGCACAATGCGAAAGGATGAATCAACCTATGCTATTCGATGTTGTGTTGGTGTATCCGCAGGAGCTGCAGTTCACGTTGGCACTGGTAATCTCCGAAATATCTCCGATCGGCCATGGGGTGATTAATGGGACCCACCGCAGTAACTTGGTATGTCCTTGTGAATCACCAAGAACGTAGCATGACCGCGCCCATGTGCCAACCCAAAGAGACTGCGATAATAAGATTCTGTCCCGGAAGAAATGGAAATTACCGGCTACGGCGCAAAAGAATATTGGATTGCCGGTTTGTTGATTGTTCTGGCTTTTTTGGGGGGTGCGTAAAGAGGCGTTGGCGGACTAACCGAATACGGGCGTATGTGTATACATCTATTTTTTGTTGTTGTGTATGAGTGGCGGGGATAAATAAGCCCATTTCAGCTAACTTACGTCGTGATATTTTATTTTTTTTGGACCAATCAAGACGAGAACTCTTCTTATTCTCAGTCGCGTCATGCTGTACCCCACATGCCCTCATCTCTTCGCTTCGTTTCTCGGAACATTCATTGGAAAACGTGCCAGTGGGTGGGTAAAGGGCATAACACGAGGCTGAAATTTGGCCTACGCCATCCACGACTTGTTCGGCCCATCATGTGGCTGCTCGGACGGAGAATCCTTTTTGCCCTTGAACCCTTTGGAACTTGTACTACTGCGGTACCCACCTTGCGTACAGGGTGCGCGCAATTACAAATGATAAGCCATCGTGGCTTACACTAAGCGCCAGAATAAACTCAACGAGTTTTTCGGGCAACGTGCCGACTATTTATTTTCCATCCCCCCATCAGATGGTGGCACAGCACTTGGAGGTTGAGTGCCCAAGATGTGAAGTCTTTGCGGCTTATCCTTATGGGACTTTTCAACCCCAATGGGACACATTGCGCCAGTCAAGAGTTTTGTTAACGGGCCCCGTCGGGGCTTATAGATTGGTTGGGGGTCAACCCTAGTGGATGTGATAGGCGCTTATCGATGCCAATGTTCTAGGTTTCATCAACACCGCCACTACCAATGCCACTAGAGCAGCCGTCAAAAAACAGAAACAGGGACGGGGGCAAGAAGAAAAAAAAAAGAGATGCAAAGGACGATAATCAGTGATCCATTCATAACCTTTGCGTGGGAAATCACAAACGAAATATATGCCATAGCCCATCAGGGCTGGTCATCTATTACGACAATCAGCCAGGCCTTCTGTTCAAGTGCTGGGCTGGACACGACCAACTGATTTGATTCGTATGTTAGTATGGCAAGTGATTTCGGTAGCAATAAAAGAGGATTATGTTCTGTGGATTCAGAGGGGTTATCAATGCCGTGGATGATGGACCAATGGCGGCGCCACAGAATTCGCGGGAACATAATTTCGAACAGGGTCTAGGCAGGTGATGGATGTGCCTGATTCAGTGCGCGGGCGTGTGGGATTATCGCGCCAGGCGCAGCCTCTGCCACATGAAAGGAAGGATGCTGTCATATCAGTGTCATCTATATCAGTAAAGTTGACGGCCAACAGAGCGGCACTAGTTCCGCCTGCTTGGTGGTACACCGGTCATAACTTCGAGTGGAGCATCATGGCGGATTCCCGCTCCGCTCAAATGTGCCCGCAACAGATCAAGACTTACGAGAGAATTAAAATGAAGTGAATTAGGTGTACATCATCAGAGTAATACACGTGAGGAACGAGGCGTACTGGGCTGCAGGTTGTGTATAAAGACAGTGGTGTGCAAAAGATAGGAAAGTATTAGCGAGCGAGAAAGTGGAAACAGATTAGCGTATATGTGAGAGTACAGTACAGTAGCAGACGACGCCTCGCTTGATCGTGGATCGATGGTGAGATGATGGGAAACAGGAGATAATTGCTACGAAGTGATGTATATGTACGGTGTAGGGGATGATGCAACAAAACATAGAAAACACAACGATCCAAATGCGCAAGCGCTGAGAGAATACGAATACACCACCAATTATAGGGCGGAGGCCTCGACAGATATTAAATGGCAGTAGGATACTGGTTGATGGGGCATTATTGACAGTTGGCGACCACAGAAAGATAGATGGAAGCAATTAACGGAGGAGATTAAGATAGAACAATTGATTAGGTGTGGTCCCAGAAAATAAAGTACTCTTCGTTACGATGATTGCTTTTCATTGAATCTTGGAGGTTCACATAACAACTGACTGCGGTTCGCTATGGCTGCCAGCGAAGTAGCCAGGCGTAACATGGGCTTGGAAGAACGGTTCAGCCTGGGAGTAAGGGGCGGCAGGGATGGTTGACGTTGATGTGCGCTCCGCCAGATACATGCCATCGTAGGAGCTTGTCTCACTCGAGTTCGGAAGTCCAAAGCCCATTGAAGAGCTGGCAATCGAGGCCAAGTCTACTGACTCCTGCATAGGTTCATTCGCGGCACGTGGGATCTGGGACTGGTGTAAGGGCGTCGGTTCCAACGGGAGGTGATAACCTGCAGGACTCGACCGGGTCGAACTGATGGGTGCATGGCCAGAAGCAAAGACGTTCGCGTATGGGTGGTATCCCCTGGGGGCGGGGCTGGATGCGCCATAATCAGACATCGAAGCCGCGGTCATTGGCCGTCTGATGAGTTCCCCGTTCTGTCCAACCGATGGTGTTACGCTGCGATGGCGCCGGATGGGACCAGAGCCCGAAGGTTGTGAGTGTTCTACGCTCTGAGGATACATGGTAGTGTGATCAAACACGGGCTTGTGCGGTGGCGCAGAGACAGGTGCGAACGGACCAACTACACTGCCGGAGTACGAGTTGTAATGTGCTGACGAACCATTGATTGGTTGCGGTACCCGAGGGGGCGATGCCTCTGGACTGCGGAAGCCTGGGCTTGGTAACGGTGTGGTCCCCAAACCCCAAGGCGATGACGTATCGACAGCATGTTCTCGCGTGCTCTGCTGTGTAAACTGGACCTTGGGCACCGAGCATGCAAAAAGGTCCTGCGAAGTTCCGTGGACACCCGTCGCTGTCGCTGCGGAGGGAAGAAGACCTTCTTCAGGTAGTTCACCCTGTACCTCGACCTCAACCATCCGACTGGAGGCGTAGGCTGCGAAATCATTGTCGTCGCCGTCTAAGTGGTCCAGACCCTCGTTGTCCGCGTCCGCCTCCTCGTCACCAAACATCCCTGGGCCGAAAGCTACTGCACCTGTCTCATTAGAACGCGCGTGAATGCGCATATGCTGATTAAGGTTATCTGAGCGAGAGAAGCGCTTGCGGCAGATGGGACATGGGTAAGGGCGTTCCATGGTATGCGTACGCAGGTGCCGTTTGAGATGCTCGAGGCGCTTGAACAAGCGGCCACAAGAAAATAGCGGGCAGGAAAATGCCTTGACTTTCTGTGACGGTGGGAGGCTAGAGGCAGAGTGGCACGCAGACCCGGAAAGCATATAAGGCGAGGGCGCTGACGTGGGGACGTCCGGCTGAGATGAGTGGCTGAGGTTTACCCTTTGTGGTTCATACAAGGGATAAGTGTGCTGCCGTTGAGGATGGCGGGAGATTCCTTCCATCTCCGAGGGCAGGCCGAAGCCATTGGTAGTAGGATTGGAGGCATTCACGGCGAGCACATTTTCTGGAAAGCTAGATGAGCCCGCACGATGACCGGGAGTTCCATGTCCGATCGAACTCGGGAGTCCGAACCGACGGGCGTTGGCTTGGGCAAGGAAGGCGTCAGAGGCATTCTTCGGAAAGCCTAATCTGTGCCCGATACTTGGCGCAACCTGATTCTCGTCCACGGACTGTCGGACGCTGCCAACGCTAGAGCCATTGTCGGAGATCTCCTCGGAGGACTTGCGGGTCATCTTGGGTTGACGGCGGCGTCTGCGCTTGTAGGAAGGGGAGCCCTCGAATAATGAAAACATGTTCAAGAAGGCTGCGCCGGGACCGCGCGATCGAGCGTCTTCACCGGAGCGCTCATCAGATGACGAAGAGCCGTCTTCGCGGGAGCGGCCGACTATGGAATCCGCTGGATTGATCATCTTGTTAACTGCTCCCGTGTCAGCACTATCGGAGCCATGGGGATCCTCGTCGTCTCCTTCACCCTTCTGAGCCCTGCTGAACTGATCGTAGAGAGATCGCTTGGGGTCATATGTAAAGGACATGGCGGGCTCGCCAGTGACAACAGTTGTTGGCTCGAAGCCCATCTTCTCCCGCTTTAGGTCACGCTCAAGGGCATCAAGAAAAAGCCTGTCGTGGGGAACGGAGAACCTAAGAGGGACTGGTCAAACAGGGTCATAGGAACGACAAGGAGATCACCGTACCAGTAAAAGACCTTTTGCTTTTTCTGCGTGCGTATGCACTGATATTTGAACAAAAGGTCCAGGAAGGGAGACTAAAGAAGGACAGGATTAAGCGTCAGGACTAGATGGGAAAAGTCTGAACCGACCTTGGGTTCTTCCAATGATGCGTCGACACCGGGTTTGAGATTTCTGAGGTCGCTGAAGACGCCTTCTTCGAACTTCTTCATATTCTTGACGGGCCGGCCAAAAGCCTCGAACCTGAACACGAGGGCGCGAACAATGTCCGTACCCGTGATATGATAGAGCCCATTCCAGAGGACGCAGGTGACATATTCCTGATTAGGAAGGAGGAAGCGATTGAGCGCAGGGTGTGCGGCGTTTGGGTGCGTAGGGTGTTCAGCGTTCATATCCGGAATTGTTGTACAGCCGGACCAGGCTGAGGGAGCAGTGGCAAGGAAAAATTTGAGTCGATCGAGATTGGCTAATCGTTCCTTCTCCTGGAGGGTCAAGGGACGTGAAAGTCCTCCTCCTTCCTGACTGTTCTGGAATCCCTGAATAGAAGACGAAGGGAGGTCAGAGATATTGGATAAGAGGACAAGGTCCTGGTCTTCTTCGTCGAGTGGTGCGGGTGTCATTGAGGGCACTGGCATGTCGGAGGGTTGAATGGGTTCTGCAGGTAGGGGATGGGAGAGATAGTGCGAGCCGTTGTGGAAGCTGTCGGGAGTGAAAAGGACGGAGGTTGACATGTCTGATGCCGACTGAGAGTAGTGTGGATACGTGGGCTGAGAGAGATACTGAAGATGAGCAGAGGATGACGATGAGATGTCCATGATTAGAGGGTGAATTAAGGGCCCAGCAAGGGAGTGTATTGGCGTCGAGTGGTAAAATAGCTATCGCTTGGACTATATGCTATTGGGAAGGGGGAAGAGGGTGAGATTGACCTTTGTAGAGTGTGCGCCGGGGCACTTACGAGACTCGGAACAGATATGTATAACGACCCAACACTGCCTCGTTGAGATGGATGTGGTGGGCAATGGGGATATGTATACCTAAGGCTGTACTATGAGATGGACGGTCGTGATGCGAGATGGGCGAGTCCGAGGGGAGAGAGAGATAGGAAGGAGAGATGGAATCGAAAGAAGAGAAAGGGAAGAGGGGAAGAAATTAAGAGCGACGAGGGGCGGTCGCTGGAAATATAAAGAGTACACGGCGTTTAAGAAAAACGGGGGAAAGTTGAGAACGGGGAAAAGCAAGGTGAAGCGAGAGAAGCCAAGTTAAAGGTCCCATCGCCATCGCATACATAAGCACATTTATTATTTTATTTATTTATTTTCATCTTATCTTGAGTTGCGCCGATAGCCGCCGCCCAATCCAAGCAAGGTACCAACCCGTCCCTCCCCTGCCCTCCCCCTTCCCCCCAACAAGACCCGCGTCCCACCCACCCCTCCCCGGGCCCGGGACCAATTGCTATCCGCCCCTCACCGGTCTCACCCCTCCCCCCTTCTCCCGTTGCTTGGAGGAACATATATCAGCCAATTGCTCACTTGGTTGGCCGAGTTGACGCCTCCACCCTTGGGCCCACTCTTCTTCTCTTGCGCTCCCCATCCCGCCTGCCGTCCGTCCAACTACCGCCCATGCATCAAATGGAGTAACCAGATGTGTCCTTGATCCCACATCACCTTTCATCATCTCCCGATTGGCGCCCGCATCAGCCGCTTCTCTTTTTGTCCCGGCCCAATGTCTCTCTTTAGCAAACGGTGACGGCATGCTCGGCAATGCCCAGATGCCTCCCCTTCTACGTACGGCCGTGCACTTCCACTCCCTTCCTCACGTTCTTGACGCGCATACACCTATCCTCTAATATATTTTCGCTCAGTTCTCCTTCATCACCAATTGTCTTCCTTTTATGTCTACATTTAAACGAACGCCATCAGCTGTTCATCAATAGACACCCTTCATCAAGTTTTGCGATTGAGACCGTAGTTTGAATAGCCATTCATTTCCTCGACCAAACCATTGCTGTATGAAGTCTTCCCTCTATGCAATAATGCTTCCTTTCTAGCCGTTGCAGATGTTGGCCGCTGGCCCGCTGCTTGGCATTTGCAAATCCTGTATGGCTACCGTTTTCCTGCCTTTTTTGGGTCTTCTTTGCATAAAATGTTGTCCGCAATTTTGATTAGGGCGGTTAGTCGACCGTTTTCAGCGTTTGCTCTCAATCACAGCCAAACTCATTCCTATCCATCACGGTAGATCAGAGGTCATGCCAAGCGAAATTTAGCCGCCCACAAAGCCAGAACGTTAAGGCTCACTATTCAAGAGTTTAGAGCTCTGTGCCCTCCGCTCCGCCGTCTGTTGCTATTACTTTGGAGCGTAATAAAAATTTGAAGGGGGAATCCATGCTCACTCCGTTCCCGACGGGACCTTTTGACGCGATCCCGCGGACTCGATGGCCAATACGCTTGCACCATTTCCATGTTCATTTTAGCAGGCACTGCGCCGCAGCTTTCAAGAACTGTTCCCGATCTTTTTTGGGATAAACAAAAGCCCTATTTTTCTCCATCTCCTCGCTGACGCCACCGTCGAAGTTCCAGAGACAGGACTTGCTTTCGTGCCAGCGATGCCCTACTCGAAGCCCAATTCTTCTGGGTTCCATGCCCTCTCCTGCCGATTTCTTTGGCAAGCAAGCAGATTGAAAATTTCCAACAATAGCTTTCAAGGCGCCGACCCCGTTTGGCCATGGTAGACACCTTTCGCCCTACTCACGGAGACCGCATAAAGAGATACTCCCAGCCCCTTTGCTACCGTTGCGTCGGTCATATCGGAAAATGGAGACTATCAATTCAAAGACCATTACCACGGATGTGCGCACGTATTCCGGAAGTAATCCTGCAGCGAGGGTGACTTCACACGGGTGTACGCAACAATGCAAGCACATATTTACATTGGCTGGGCAGGCAGCGGCCCATCGCTCTACACCCAGGCAGGTTCTGCATGCTTTTCTGGCATTGTCTGACTTTGCCTTGATACTTGATATAATCTCTGGACCCGGGTCACCCTTGCTTTTGGGCTCCTAATCGGGGCAAGCAACTGTGTCACAAAACCGACTATGCAATCACATCCCCAATTCGCCTCCTCTGCACTGATGGGGTCTTGGATGTCACAGAAAACTCTCATAGTTCGACTGCGTGTCACACCAATGACCCGTGGTTTCGGGGTGCCGAGATGGTGGCGGGAAGATGTGGGCCTGAAGGCTGTGCCACACGTCACGCCGAGACTCTTCGTCGAATACTGCAGGACGATGTTGGCTACCTAGTTTGTTCCATGATGTGCCACTTTCTCTAGGACAACGTCGCCAGATGAGCCGTTGCTGTGAGGCTCAAGAGCTGGTAGTGTGCGGACGCTTTAAAGCACCCTTCGTTGTCGTTTCTTCATGCACTTGTGGCATCAAGGCTACACCTTACCGGTTACTAGGTATTTCCCCCCTTTTTCGTCCTAGTCTATGATGACCAGACTTGAACGCCTTTCCAGTGACCGTGGAACAGCGGATGTAATTCACGCACACGGCCCATGCAACAAGACATGCTCCCACAATGAGGACTTTCCACCGCTGCGCCCCGGCTATCAATGGCCTCCCGGTCGCCTATGCCGTAAATGTCTGACTCTTACTTATACGCAGGCAGCAACGCACTACGGGGAACGATCATGGAGGAACGATCACCCAAGGTCGTTGGTGCCCATGACACTGGTGGCTACACACCGTCGCGCACCTTTCCTCACACCCTGCACTCGAACTGCTCGGTAAAGTGTTTCACAAAATTAGCCGTACTATTGCCACCGATTAGCGAGGATCAAATGCACGATTGCGCCAATATCGGCAATCTCCCTTGTTGTCCGTTAACCCTTCCCCCCCCCATCAGCCCCGTACAGATGAAATTGGCACCCATTGGACAAATGCCTCAAGCCTGCATGTACGCACGCGCCGGCTCCGCGGCTCTTAGCTAGATGACAGGCGCTGGCGGATCGCCGTGTGGCGTGATTGTACAGATGATGGGGTGGGCATCGTGGCCGTTCCGATGGACCGCACAAGCGCAGCGACCAACGAACACAATGCAATACTTTTATGGACGATTCAGTCGGCTGTAAATGACAGCGAAGCACGATTAACGAAAACCCATCATTTTGGAACATCTGCCCTTCGATTTTCTCGATCTAACACTGCTGCCAGGCCGCGCTATTTCACGGCGCCAGTTGCTGTTGTATATTTGAGCTCCGCCAGTGCCACATTGCAATGGGGACCCTGCCTTTTGATATGATATATCCGTGCGCGAACACAAGAAGGAAGTTGTGGTTCATCAATCAAGGACCGCGGCGTGCAGCTCCCGGTCGTTCCAACTTCCAAGGCCTACGCGCGAAGCGCACTCGCCACTGACGATGTACGTTAACTTAAGTTAACTTCCAGGTGCATCGAGGACGCGACGCCGCGGAGGGCGGGCTGGATACGCCGCGCGAAGGACCGCTACGAAGGGCGGTCGCGTCGCACCACTGAGTAACGAGTACGACATGCGCCACAGAACGACGAGCCCAACTAGATTGGCACGTGGCCCGATCCTCAGTGACCCGATCCGCGGTTGTCTTCGTCGTCATCGTCGTCGTGTGGAGACCCGCTTTGCTGTAAAACTGTAAACTGTTATATCTTTGTACAAGAATATTTCACAAGTAACTTATTTTTGTTTTCTTGCTCGAAGAAGTTGATTCTTGTCCTCGGGGCGGGTTTGGGACTCGATCAAGATTTCGGGGCCCTGGACCCGGATCCGCCGCTACGTACTGTTCGTGTTTATTTTCCTCTCTTTCTCCTCCAAGTCGCTTCCCCTCTCGCTTCTTGAACTTCGTTTTTTCTCCACTTTTTATTTTATTTTTAATTTTTCGATAATGTTGTAAATTGTTCGTTTTTTTTTAAACCTTGCGCGAGCTTCCTCGCAGGTATTAAGCCTACTCTTCTTTGATTTTTGACCGGGGATCCTCGGGACGCGTGACCTTCCATCGGTTGGCACTTTCAGTGATTCGCTTTATATTTGTGTCAGGGAGGTCCAAAAGAGATCTTGTTTATGCACAGCCTCTCGAGAGGGGCCCCATCAAACAATCAATGAGACTCACTCCTCTAGGCTGTCCTAGACGCAAATACGATGTCAAATTTGAGTCTCCCAAAGACAGATGCTGATCGGTTGTATTAGGTTTATCATCAAGTGGGCATGGCCCAGCCCCTCACGAGAGCGCCTACCTTATTATTAAGCCAGATAATTGGAACGTTTATCTTCTATATCCCGTGTCGAGCTCACTTTCTTCTTTTTGTCGGTCGTACGTACGTATGTACGAGGCGCCGCGGCACGAGTCAGTCTCATATCTAAACGCTTAGTCTGTCAGAAGAAGAAAAGCACAAAAAAAAACTGAGGAGCGAAGCGCCAAGGAAAGAGGCGGTGCAAAAAACTTCTCCATTTCCATATGTAGGAACCGCCCTTCCATCCCATTGACATTTCGCTACTTGAGTTTCTCGTAGGCCCATTTTGCCATGCGGCGTTAGTAAGGCCTAGGAATCCCACCGGCGCAGCGAGAACGTAATGCAGGCGGCGTCGGCGGCGGCGGGCACTTCACGCCTATCAATGCACGCAGAACACTCTTTTTCAGTATGCCCCCTCCACCTCGCCGCAAGTACATGATCGGGGCTGGTGTGGATTTACTTTGAGAAGCGGGGGGAGGACCAGTGAAGTTTTTTTTTTGGGCTTTTTTCATTTGTTAATGGGCGCTTAATTGGCGGGCTGTGTAGACATTTCTCCCCAAATTTGCGGTCCCATCAAACCACCATCCAATCCTTTTTCAACATCCACATTGATTGAATGATCGCAGCTCCCATAGTTACAGCATCCCCAGATAAACGACATAGATGGATCGGCCGTCTGCTCCTCTCGCAACAATTTAAGCTCGAATAACTCGATCACTTCACGGTGGGCGGTGAGATCGGGTCGACAACCCCGTTCCGGGCGTGGAGGGAGCCCGGGGTACTGGTGTCCCGGTTGCAACGGGCTCTGTGGGTGGGAATTGATTATTACATGAATTTACACACCCTATTGAGTTAAGGGGGGGTGAACGGGGATCAACGCCCTGGATGGATGGGGCAGGCACACCAGGGCACATGACCGCAAGAGATTTGGCCACAAGAATGAGAATGAGAAGGAATTTACGCTGAATTTGCCATGGAGGGGCCTAGTCAGCAGAGTAAAATAAAAATAAAAGTAAAAGTAATTATTGCTTCCTCTTTTGGCATTCGAGGATCTAGGGGGGTTGTTAAGCTCAACCGGCAATACGAATCCAAGATGATCGGCTCAGAACGTAGCGAGTAAGTTAGTACTAAACCTATTTGGGAGTCTTTAGGGATGCTGATGAACAATCCATGCTTGCGTGGCTACACGCTCCACCGGTGCACTAGCTCGAAATTGGGAGTTTTGAAAAACTGCCATGCAACCACAGCGACCATACTTGTCGGGGAAGTCCGTGCGCCGCACAAGGGGGGGCATGGATATGTGGTGCCGCACTTGTTGGTGCGGAGCTGTCGGACAATTTTTTCGTATTACACTGAAAGTGCGAGATTCGGAAAACCAGGAGACTGATCATTAAGAACGAACTATGGAATGGTAAGGCGCCCCCAACAGGCACACATTCCAACGGCAGCGCCCTTCTCTGGCGTATGCGCAGCAGTGATGCACGATGCACGGTATTGTCGCCAGAGTAAGGAACAGAAGCAAAAGGAAATGCAAAAAAGAGAGGAAACTAGATGATCCGGAGTCACAAGGCCTGGTAGGGAAGGCAAGACCATCTGCTCCGAGAATCGTCTTGGTATCTGGGCATATTGACCTGCCAGTGTTTGCCAAAGAATCTGATGAGAACTGTCAAGATCAAGCACGGTAAAGGACCAATGTACTAGTCGGTCACCTCCTTAGGCTTAGATACTAAGCCATCACTTTGGATGACGGTAGCATTTGACAACAAGGCAACCTATTGAATAGCCGCCTAAAGGGCGCGCCCGTCATGGCCAGCGGGTCTTCTGTGATTACTGTACTTCCGTTACGTAGCACTAGCCATTATCACGGGAGATAATAACAGCAAACCGGCGGTACCATCATCTTTAGGAAATTGCATGCGAATAATAACACCTGTTGTCCGACGTTCTCGCACTAGATCAATATGCAAAGTCACTTACTAGTAGTTTGGCACCCTCGCGTGGCCAACAAAGTGCCCATCAGACTGGCCTGAGATGGGGGCGAGCGTCGGAGGCTCCGCATGGGCAGGTACAGCAGGTCACTGTGCCAATCAAGTACTCGCTTAGGGCCCGTTCACGAGCCCACGCCAAAGTGACGGCGGCGCTCTTCATTAGGACATTTTGCCAACCAATGACGGTGCGGCGTGTCCGAGGCGGCACCCGCTATGTCATTGTTGGAACTCCATGATGTCGCGGCACGAATCTTGCTCCGACTTTTTTTTTCTGCATTTCTCGGAAGCAATTCCTGGTTGAGGACTAACCCCTTGCGTGATGTGATTAGCATGTTCACTTGTCTGTCACTTAGAATTGACGAGATGGTACTTATGGCAAACGATAACTTTGTTCGAGTCTGTGAAGATCGCAGCACTAAATCGATTTTTTTTTTATCCTAATAGATGTGTTGCATCAAGTTAGTCGATGGCTATCTCGCTGTCAATGAAACTACCACATGTTCCAGTAGCATGGCATTCCGTGGGTTTGATGTTATTGGGTGTACAGTAAACCATCGATGCATCCCTGGTCTTACCTGCTTTAGGTTCAAGGTTCAAGGTTCTTTCAAGCGGCGCCAAACATTTGATGACAAGTTCCGAAAGCAGAGGCTAGACTATACTCGGTTTTCTAAGTTAATATGGATGCTCCATGTCCAGTCTTCCATGCTCGGTATTGAGTGCTCAACTAGCGCTGTACTTCAACCAATCGGCCGTCCAGATGTGTGGGGAAAACTTACGGCCAGTGACGCACCCCAAGAGGAGTACCGTGCGCTGTCAGCCGCGCCACACTTTGACGTGAACAGGTAGCTCTACATTGCTTCGTCGTGACCCTTCTGGCACAGTATATCCGTGCTGGTGTGCTCGTAACCGCTTAGCCACCTGTGCAATCCCTGATCGCGGTTGCATCTCACTGGAAAATTAGGGCTATGACCAAGCTGTGCAAGTGAGTCAACCAAGACGTGAGTAACAACCCAATCATCTGCCTACATTCTGACCGAGATGGTCTTATCCTTGGTCCGACATACATGGTTGCGCGTTTTATACTTGCTACGTTTTTTTCTGTTCAGACGCGAATCAGAAGAATGTAGATTGCATCTCAGGCTACATCTGTCCTCTTCCAAACAACCATTCGTATAAGATTTGAGAAGTCTCGTTCAACGATCTGTCAAGGACTTACTGGCTTTTTTTCTTTTCGATTGGTTGCAATGCTCTGTCATCCAGGTTTCCTCACGTCAATATTGTATATCAGTTGGAATCCTCTAAGCATCTATGCTACCTGCTGACATCAACGGGCACCATGACAGGGTAGCCAATTGGTTATCCTATCAAACCCATGGTAACGGAGTCCTTCCACGGTTTCCACTGCAACGTTCTTTCTAACTTATCTTGAATTCGAGGTTGTGGGCCTTAGCTGCATAATTCGAACATGGACGATCCGCAGCCCTCATGCGATCGCTTTCACGAGTGCCTCTTCTTTCGTTTAGTCACCATTTCTATTGGTATCGCTTATGAACCTATTTCTCACAACTCCAAATGGGAAATCAGGGCTCGGGACTTCTTTGGCCCATCGCCTTCGCGCATCACCCATCGCTTTAGGAGATTCGGGCGCTCGCATCACCAATAGCGAGCGGATTTAGCGTGTGATATCATCGCAACGCCGTGAACATTCCGCGCTTCCCAGGTAAGCTTCAATTCAATACATCTGGCGACACCGCCGGCACCAATCTATCCCGAGGAACCACTGGCAGCGATTTGCGCGACGAACTCACTTCCTAAGTTATACCTTTCTACATCTCTGCCCATAGTTACCCGTTCCGAGTTGGAAGCTTTCCGAGGCGAGTGGAGGAAATGAACGTTGGTTATCGGTGCAGGTGAGAAGAGTCAAGAAAACCCGTATGGGAAAGTGTAGGGAAATATGTTTATATTTACACGGCCGGGTTCAAAAACGGACACAAACACACGCTGCGCACCAGTAGACGGGCCCTGAATGGCACACTGTAAACTTTGAACTGAACTATTGAATAGAATATTTGCCAATCTGAAGAGCGCCGCTGGCACGGAACAGGGACTTGTGTTGGCTGTGTATTCCGTCATAGGCACGGTGCCCAGAATGGGGACTTTGTAAGAGGACGACCTTTCAGAGAAAGTGGTAAACACGATGAAATTTAATCAGCTGTGCATGGCACCGGACGGGGGCGGAGAGCTCGGACATGGACAGAGGACAGTTCCGCGTTCGCGTTCCGGGGACACGCGCGCTTGTTCCGCCGCCCACATTTGGAAATTGAGGCTGTTCACTGGCATTTCCATCAAAATGCTCACATCAGCCGCGCCTCGCCTCGCCTCTGACGGCGCCGCGCAACGGCTAACATTTCCCATCGCTGTCGCTGACCTGATTCGCGCTCTCTCTTTGCACATATCTCCGTCCCCCCTTCCTTTTCCTCTCAGGCCCCGAGTCTTTTTTTTTTAATTCTCCAACGAGCATGTCATATCGCAAGGGTGACATTGCGGGTTACGATCAATCCCTTTTATCCACCGTGCCTGATCCGACACGGGCTGAAAAACAAGTGCGTATTTCCTGCCCACTGACGCTCTGGAAGATCGCAAATCTGATTTACTCTCCTTTATCGCCGTTTTTCCCCTCTCTCCCTCCCCACTGCTGCCTCCCTTCCTATCCTTGCTGGCCTTCTTAGGAAGGATACAACGTTGACTTGCTCGAGGAAGGCCGCGAACGCCCTGCAACTGTTCCTCCCGACGGAGAGCAAGGCGGCGCCGTCGGCTTCGCCAAGGAAGAGCCTCTGAACAGCCGTCACGAAATCTTCATTCGGAAGGTCCCATGGTACCGCAAAAAGTGGGGCATTATTGGGATCATCATAGCGGCTGTCATTATCATTGGCGCTGCTGTTGGCGGAGGAGTCGGCGGTTCGCGACACAAGGGTCCATCTGCCCTAAAGGTCTTGTCTACCACCTCTAGCAATCCTTCAGCTACCAGCACCAGCACCCCCAAGCCTTCCGCACCTGGCACTAGCAGCGGTCCTAGTAATGGGGGGGAGGTGGGACAATCAGGCCCAGGCTCCGCCGCTGCCAACAACGCTGCAGGTATCTCGCAAGCAACAGGTTGAGGCATGTCTACGTGAGGTCGTCAGTCTCGGCGGCCTTCCACGGGTGTAAGCCGACCCTCAAAGGTTGACCCCAAATTGGACGCCATCAGCTGGGATTACGAGTTACGATGTTATTTGCCTTGTTCGAGTGTTTATTTATCTGGGATTAATCTATAGCTTTGTTTTGCTTAGTTGGTTCTTGGGCACGCTACTTTGCAAAACCAGATTTTGGTTAGGTCCTTGCTCCCCTTTGCAACTATTCACGCGATATGTACAAACATGCTTTTTGACATTTCACTACTTGATAACGGGTTCGATGTGTCTAGTTTCATCTGGTTTACTCACGATATCCCGGGTTGCAGGACGCGTAAACTCGTTGTAGGAGCGTTGCGTGGTGATACCATATGAAATCAACGTGATTTCTAACAACCTGTGTGGATACTGTATAGTGATACTCAACCTGGTCAACTTGCTGGTACAATTTAGCGAGCCATGGGAATATCTTGTGCCCTAATATCCGAAGTGCCAGTAGGCATGAGCAGGGGGTTCCCGGCGCCTAACAGAGACAGTTTCGTCGACAACAAGTTATTATTAGACAAAACTGTACAGTAGTAACTTGGGAACACTTGACGTGTTCTCCTGTAAGGTATCATAGGTAAATGCGTATCTCTACGGGGCAATGTCAATCTCGGTAAGGCCGGTGTCCTGTTACGCGAGCTGTTGGACTTTTCGCATGACATCCTCTAGCAACCGGAGTAGTCGCTCTCTCTCCTTCTCCTCGTCGCAATCCGGCTGTGCATCAAACTCTTTCTTCTTGTTAAAGTCGTAATCAATAAATAGCTTGGCTTTCATCTCGGCAATCAATGCGCGAAAGTCTTGCAGTCGGGTAGCTGCATCCATTGAACACCCGGAACCGGAACCAGATGCGGATTCGGCTGGATATGTCGAGCGCAAGGGGTGGAACACGGAGTTCTCGGGTGAAAAGATCAGCTGTCTATTCGATTCCGGGAGAAGACCGTCTCCTGTAGGAGATCGCCTCTCGTGAAGAGGGAAAGAAACGTCTGTGGCTTCGAAGTCTGAGATGGTGATTACAGGTAAACCCGCATCTATGTCGAGAGAAAGAGCAGCTGGTGTTGTGGGCGTAGGGGACGGAGGAGAGTGGTAAAGAAGGGGGCGAATTGAGGGGAGTTCAGCCACAAATGCTGGTTTCGATATGCTGACGTCTGATGAGACCCGACAGGGACTGGCCTCACTTGCCAGATGTTTTTTTGTGAATGATGAAATGTCTGCACATAACAGATAAGCCGTGTCCTGTTACGACGATAAGTGCGTTGCGTACCCTTCCAGAGCGCATGCAGATGCCTAACTTGAAGTAGAGGCAGGCGATGGCGCATTTTAAATGGTTTTTCCGGGGACTTCAAAGGCATTATAGGCTTTATATATGCATAAAATAAAAAGGCAGGAGGTGGTTGAAGGCGTGCTCACGGCATAATCCTACGGGGAAATTACTTGCGGTAGTTTCAAAATTGGCTGGTTTCTATCTAAACTGGCCGGCTCGCATCCAGGGTCCAGGGATGGTCCTAGCGGCGAGAGCGGGTAATGATCATGGCGTTAGAAGTGGTCAACAAGCATAATGTTGGTGCTACCACCAAGTTATGCGGGTGCGGTTGGCGAAAGTTCAGGGGGCCGGCTTCGAGGGGTGGGAGCAAGCAAAGAAACGGCGCTTACATAATATTAGCTGCATAGAGCAACCAAAGTCTTTGAGATATACTGTACAGTATGTGCAGCTTCTTAAGTTCTCGTCTGCTGAAGCATTTGAAACAAGTCATCATATCCTCTTATCCATTTCAATTTCCATATTCTTCATACTCTCGCCATCTGCGTTGAACAAGAGTGGTATCTATACGATCCACACCGTCAAGAATCAAGATGAGCGTGACATCATTCGTGTTGTGTGAAGACTTGGCGACTCGGCGACTCCACCCTTGGGAGCCTTAATAAAACACTCAACTGTCGTTAAACCATTCTCCCTAACAAAACGTACCTAACAAACCCTATCTTGAATTGCTTTCCAACACGAAGTTTTACCATGTCTGGAACAGAGATGGATTCAAAGCTTGCCAATCGTACCGCCCAGACGATGCGCCCCAATATGGACTGAGTATATAGTCCAAACGAGCTTCCACTTCGTGCTCCCAAATACCGCCACCCATCCACATTACCACGCTCTGGTGTGGGATGCTTTCGTGGAGAAGTGCCAACCGGTGAGCAGGGCCGGAATGCATTCAATTCTAAGAGGCCCTTAGATGTTCGGCCTACTCAGACGGCAGATAAGTGTGAGTAAAGCTATTGAGAAGGCGGAAAAGGTCAGGTACCCCATTTATCTGATGCTTCATAAGTCCCGACATTGTGATACGCAGGTTATTAGAAAAGCCACTCAGAATCTGCTGCGCACGAAGCTGGTGAGCTCCGTCACGGTGAGGCAGGTGCCAGAACTAGTACTAGTGGCCCGCGGCCCTGAGGGCGGCGACTCGAAAGATCGTGCCAGTGATCGGCGAGGCACGCCCGCCGCATGACTGTGGGGCATCATGATGTGAAGAGTGTGTCGACGAGTGCTTTTTAGATGGATTACTGTCTGGCATTAGTGCTATCATGATTACGTGGGACTCGGTGGGTGATCTTAAATTGTACTAGCACTACTGGGACGACCCTTCCTCAAAATGAAGTCAAATAGGGCTAACATGACTAGATTTTCCCCCCACTTCCGTATATTTTGAAAACAGCTGTGATCATTCCTTGCTTCCATGAACGTGTTTTCTAGCGTGGCACCCATAAAAAGTTCGCTTGTGCAATCACTGTTGCCGTCAACATTGTTAAGATTGACCATGACCTAGGCGAGAAGTTTGAACTTGATGCGGACTTCAAGGAAGAGTCTCCGAATGTCGGCCATCTCAAGACCATCACCAGGAATGTGCCGTGGTACCACAGATATGGGGCATTATTGGAATTGTTGTAGTCGCCCTCGTTATCATTGGCACCGCTGTTGGTGGAGGAGTCGGCGGTTCACGGCACGGGTTTCACTCCAAGAGCAGGGAAACCAGCAATGGCAGTGGCCAGAATAATACCACCAGCTGAGCCTAGGTAGCTTCAACTCTTCCAGTAATGGTCCTAGTAGAGCCATTAAAGTGGAACAAGCTCCGGCTGGACCAAGTAACACCGGCAGCTGAGCACCGTCAACTTGCCATCGACGGGTTAAACAACAGAAATAACTTTGTACGGTCCGAGTCGTCAGTCTCTGCGGCCTGTGTAAGCTGACCTTCCACTAGTAAAGTTGGCCCAAACCGGACACCATCGGCTGGAAGTTACGAGTTATGATGTTCTTTGCCGCATCGTTCGAGAGCTATCTGGGATTTATGCATTATTTATGCACAGTACCTATTCTGCTTAGTTAGTCTTTGGACACGCTACTAGTACTTTTGTAAAACCAGATGTTTTTGTTTCGTGACTTGAGTAGTGGTGCCAGTGGGGCGAAAGAGGTCGTGCTGGCAAGGCACACGCGCCGCATGACTAAGGGTAGGTGAAGGGCCATCGGGGACCCTGCGTAAAACGCTTTCAACATTTTTGACTTGTACGACTGAAAAGTGTGAAAAGTAGACAAAAAAGGTTATGCACAAATTGCCGATGCAAGGACGTCAAAACGTGAAGCATGTTGAATGATGTCGATGAAGTCTTCGAATGGACCGATGGCTTACTGTTCTATATCGATGATTATTGTCACCTTCAAGTGGAACCATGCAGCTGTCCAGGTACTGGTGAACTTGAACGTGCGTGTTATCGTAATTATGTAATGAGGTCCTTGAATTGTACTAGCACTGCGCCGTACTATGTATGTATGGACTCTACCAGGCCGCAGCCTGAGGCAGCGTCGGTGATCTTTGATCCTTTCTCATGGCACAGCTGCACGCGCTCTAAGTTTAATCATTCCTTACTTCCATGAACGTTTCTTCTAGCGTGGCACCTATGAAAGGTTCGCTTGTAATGCCGTCAATGTTGTTTAAAATTAACGATCAACTAGGTGAGAACTTTGAACTTCGTGCGGACCTCAAGGAAGGGTCTCCAAATGTCGGCCACCACGAAACCGTCACTCAGAAGGTCCCATGGTACGAAAAAAAGGGCCATTATTGGGATTATTGTAGTGGCCGTCATTATCATTGGCGCCGCAGTTGGCGGAGGACTTGGCATTTCGCTACACAGGTCTCACCGTGACGCCCATAAGCAGACAAGCACCGTCGAGAGCCTACCCCAGTTGTACCTACTAGTAGCCCGTTCTGCTTAGTTCAAGTTCAAGTTGGTCCTTAGGCATGCTACTTTGTAACACCGGGTTTTTGGTTTAGTCCTTGTTCCTCGGGGACGTCATAACCATTCATGTATACGCGATATGTACAATCACTATGCTTAGCCTTCACCACCTTATCACGGGTTCGATATGTTCAATGTGTCTATGTTTAATGATTCTTCATCTAGTATACTCGCGACATCCCAGGTTGCAGGATGCGGGTCCGGGCTCGCGTAAAACTCGCCCTCAAAACGTGTGTGAATTGGGTACTACTCAACCCGGTCAGGCTGCTGCTGGTACATTTACTATGCACTAATATCCGAAGCATGCAAAGGAGTCCTTGGTGCCCAAGAGGCACAGTTTCGTCTACAAGAGGTTATTATTAGACAATACTGTGTAGTAATACCTTGGGAACACTTGACGTGTTCTCCTGTAAGGTATCGTAGGTAAACGCGTAGCTCTACGGAGCAACGTCAATATCTGTGACGGCATAGCTAGCGTCAGTGGCTTGTTCCGGGAGCTGCTGAACTCTTCGCATGACATCATCTAGCAACCGGAGTAATCGTTCTCTCTCCTGCTCGTCGCGATCCGAGTGTGTACCAACCTCTCTCTTGTCAAAATCGTGATCAATAAATAACTTGGCTTTTATCTCGGCAATCAATGCGCGAAAGTCTTGCAATCGGATAGCTGCATCCACTGCGCATCCGGAACTAGAACCAGATACGAATCCTGCTGGAGACCGAGCCCAAGGGGGCGAACCCAGGATTCTCTGACGGAAGAATCAGCTGTCTACTCGATCCCGAGAGAAGAGCGTCCTTTGAAATTGACAAAGTAGGAGATCGACGCTCTGGAGGAGGGAAGCGAACATACATGTCTGAGACGGTGATTACGGGTAAAACCGCATCTATGCCAGGAGAAAGATCGGCTAGTTTTCGCAGGTGTTGGAAATGGAGGGCAGCAGTAAATTGAGGGGAGTTCAGCCACATGCGCTGGTGAATCGCCTGTGCATAAGAGATAAGTATGTCGCGTACCCTTCCACAGCGCATGCAGATGCCTAAGTAGAGGCAAGCGAAATTGTTTTTCCGGGCATGATTTATGTGGAGAGTTAGAGTCTCGAGTACCTGAAGGTACAAATGTAGCTGTAGAAGATGATACTAAAGACTTCGATGGCATTATAGTAAGCCTGTCAGGCCAGTGTTCGTTTTTTTTATACGCATAGGATAAAAAAGTAGGAGGTGGTCGAAACTCGAAAGTGTGCTCACGGTATAGTCTTACGGGGGAATCACTCACGGTGGTTTCAAAATTGGCTGGTTTCTATCCAAACTAGCGGGCTCGCATCCGGTCCGGGGGGCGAGAATGGGTGACAGTGACCACGGTGTTTAAAAGCATAGCGTTGGTACTGCAACCAAGTTATGCGAATGCGGTCGGCGAAAGTTCAAGGGAAGTGGCCTACTCTCGAGATTCGGGAGCAAGGATGCGTCAAGCGTCAAGAAAGGAAGACCAACTGTGCTTACATAATATTAGCTTGCGTGCCTCACCTTTAGGGCTCGCGGGAGACGTTAGGAAGCGCAGTCTATTTACGAACGATTCGAAAGTGGAACCTGTGGAATGAGACACGTGCAGCTTCTGCATTGATCGCCTTAACCGTGACGTTTCGCTCTATGTGCATGAGTGCATCTTAAGGTCTCAAGTCTGCTGAACGCGTTCTGAAGGTGATCCATCATGATACCTGATATATATCCTTTTGAAATGACCATATTCTTCATGCTCATGCCATTTGCATTTGGGAAAGGGCGGGATCTATGCAATCCAGCTGCAGGACGTTCGTCAATCAGGTGAGGGTGACGTCATTCGTGTTGTGTGGAGAGACTCCAGCCTGGGGCTTTAAAACACCCAGCTGTCGTCAAATTATTCTCCATAAGAAACCCATCTAACCGACACCCTTTCGAATTTACCTCACAACGCGAATCTTTACCATGTCTGGACCAGAGATGAACGCAAAGCACGCCAACCATACCGTCCAAGACGATGCGCCTCAGCATCGAGTACATAGTTCCAATGAGCCCCTACCTCGCCCTCATGAAGACCGCCAGCTGCCACGCTCTGGTGAGAGCCGCTTTCACGAAGAGGTGCCAGCCAGCGAGCAGGGCCAGAATGCGTTCAATTCCGAGAGGCCTTTAGATGTTCAGCCTGCTGAGACGGGTAGGTGTGGGTTTCCCTTTACTGACCTTGGTAGCTGACATCGAAGTAAACTTTGCATGACTAAATAGGAGGTGTCGCTCGCGGCGGCCAGGACGACCTGCTGATGGGTAAGGCCAGCTTCTTGGACAAAGTTATCGGGAAGGCCGAAAAGGTTGGGCACCCGTTAACTAGGTGTTTCATAAGTCTCTGACATCGTGATACGTAGGTTATTGGCAAAGCTACCAGGAATCCTGATAGGCACGAAGCTGGCGAGCTCCGTGAGGCAGGTGGAGCGAAGGCGGTGACTGGCGAGGCACGCGCGCCGCATGACTAGGGGTATAAGCAGAGGGACATCACGATACTGTCATGATGTGAAGAATGAGTGCCCGGATGGATCGATGACTTAGTGTCTTGTATCAAATGTTTATTGCCGCATTCAAGCAGATGAAACGCGATTTTTTGATGCAGCAATGTGTACTATCATGCTTATGTAATGAGATCATACTGTCTGCGTAGTGTGTCGGTGATCCTCCTCTCAGCCCCCCGGCACACCTCTGCACGCGTTCCGAGTTTAATAATTCCTTGCTACAATGAATGTTTTTTCCAGGGCGGCGCCCAAGAAAGGTTCGCTGTGTTTTATGCCGTAAATATTGTTAAAATTGACCATTACCTAGGCGAGAACTTCGAACTTCGTGCGGACCTCAACAGTGAGTATCGTGACAAGCGGAAGGATGCAATTAAGAAGGTCATCGCTAATATGACTGTCGGAAAGGGTGCGTAAAGGGATCTTCATTCGATAGGCCATTGTTGTGAAATCACTCTCGCAAGATGTCAGCGGTCTCTTTCCTGACGTTCTGAAAAACATGCAAACCGAGGATATCGAGCAAAAGAAGCTTGTCTACCTCTATCTCATCAACTATGCAAAGACACAGCCAGACCTAGTCATCCTTGCCGTCAATACATTTGTCAAAGATTCGGACGACCAGAATCCGCTCATCCGTGCCCTGGCCATTCGCACCATGGGCTGCATCCGTGTAGAGAAAATCATCGATTACCTCGCTGGCCCGCTGGAGAAGTGCCTCCACGACGAAAACCCATACGTGCGCAAAACGGCTGCCCTATGCGTGGCCAAGTTGTACGATCTCAAGCCGGAACTAGTGCTGGAGAATGGCTTCCTACGGCAACTTCACGAGATGATCTCGGACAGCAACCCGATGGTGCTTGTATTTTGCTCGTATTCGCGTTACCGTCTGATGCACCTCGAAGGTTGTCGCGAATACCATCTCTGCATTGGCAGATATTCACACATCGGCGACCTCGCAGCCATCCACCTCATCGTCGGACCCAGCCATATTCACTATCACGCCTACGATCTTGAACAAACTCTTGATCGCGCTCAATGAGTGCTCTGAGTGGGGTCGCGTCGCTATCCTGTCTGCGCTAGCCCGGTACGAAGCTCAGGATGAGAAGGAAAGCGAGCATATATGCGAGCGGGTGGTTCCACAATTTCAGCACGTTAACGGAAGCGTTGTTCTCGGTGCCGTCAGGGTACGTTGCCTCTTTTCGAGAAATCCTCGCTCGTAACATGTCAGCAGGTCATCATGATCCACATGCGCAACGTGAAGCGTGAAGACTTCAACAAGCAACTCATCCGTAAAATGGCACCACCTCTGGTCACTCTACTATCTTCTCCGCCGGAAGTGCAATGGATCGCATTGAGAAACATCAATCTACTATTACAACAACGCAGCGATATCCTCTCCAACGAGATGCGCGTCTTTTTCTGCAAGTACAACGACCCCTTGTACGTCAAAGTAGAAAAGCTGGATATCATGGTTCGCTTGGCAAACGAGAACAATGTCGACGCGTTATTGAGTGAGCTGAAGGAGTATGTCGGCTACTTTCGTCATATTGTTACTGGTCTGAAAAAAGCGTGGTAGATATGCCTCCGAGGTTGACGTCGACTTTGTGAGGCGCAGTATCAAAGCCATTGGTCAAGCCGCGGTGAAGATAGACGCTGGCGCTGAGCGATGTGTCAACGTGTTGTTGGACCTTATCGCGACTCGGGTCAGCTACGTTGTGCAGGAGGCTGTAGTGGTCATGAAGGTTTTCTATCCCACCGACGTGCCCAGCCGGCCGCTGATCTCAGATCTTCAGGATATCTTTCGCAGATACCCATCAAAATATGAAGGCGTCATCCCGACTCTTTGCGCGAATTTAGAAGAATTAGACGAGCCGGAAGCCAAAGCGTCTCTTATCTGGATCATCGGGGAATATGCCGACAAGATCGACAATGCTGATGAACTATTGAGCACTTTCGTAGCTACATTCACAGAGGAATCCTATTCTGTACGAACACCATTCACGTTCAAATACATCGTCGCTGACCTACCCATGCCGTTATAGGTCCAATTGCAGACGCTCACCGCTGTCGTGAAACTCTTCTTGTTCAAGCCTGACACATCTCAGGGTTTAGTTCAGCGTGTTCTCGACACAGCGACGAAAGACTGCGATTCACCTGATGTTCGGGACCGTGCCTATATCTACTGGCGTCTTCTATCAACAGATCCTGGGGCAGCGAAGGTACTTGGTCTGGTTTCCCATCTCATCTGCTGTTCTTGCTCATTCATTCTTGATAGTCTGTCGTTCTTGCGCATCGGCCACCGATATCTCTACCTCGCACCACCGTCGCCCCTGCATTACTCAAGGAGTTAGTCGGGGAGATTTCGAGTCTAGCAAGTGTATATCAGAAACCAGCAGCAACATTCATCGGCCAGGGACGGGTCGGCGTAGACTCGATGCCTCGCAAAGGGACCGAGTAAGTCGTTTCGTATTTTATGTGCGTTCTAGGACCTGACGGCACGTGTCGGTAGCCTTGCCGATTCAGCAAAGACAGCCCTTCAAACGGTGGCCGCGGGACAGGCATCAGAGAATCTACTCGACTTTGACGACGAACCCGCATCGGAACAGCCGACAGGGCTTGCCGCTACACAAGTGCTGCAGCAGCCTGCAGCGAAGAACATCCTGTCCGGTACATCGACTAATCCGCTGGATGACCTAGTATCGATCTTTGGGAATACCTCCATGTCACCTAGCGCTCCCGCCAGTTCTGGGGTGTCCAATACCGCGACACTAGATCCATTCGGCGGGTTGGGTGGCGTCTCTTCACCGACTGTTCCACCATCTGTGTCAAACCAAGAAGAGGATCTCTTGGGTTTGTTCTAATAGACAGAGTACCGATTAATAGTCAAGCAAAATAGAAAAATTGACTGCATTATGGAATGGTCATTGTCTACTTGCGGACTCGGTGAGTGCGGCAGCAGCATGTGAGAACGGTGGCAATGCGTTTGTTGATACAATCCATGATCTGAACCGAACGCTGAGCCCCGTGGACCGTGTCCACTTGGCTCCGAAATGCTACCAATGTCGGTTACGCGCCTGATACAGTACCCACTCTCTGTTTCACGACTAATATTCAGCCGTGCTAACCCGCCATCCCATCTCTGATGCCAACCGCATGTCCATTGTTCCCGACGAAAGACAGGCATACAAGCAACCGAGTCCAGTCTCTCTATAATCAACTGTTGCTAAATTTCTCAGTCAATAAGCCTTGGCACAATTGACTATTAATCGTCAGTATGCTGGTCCCACTCTTCACCGGACACACCTTTTGACAATCTCGATTTCCTTGTCATGCACAAACACCATGTGTAACTTACACAACAAAATTTTGACAGTTGCCTCTACCCAATACCATTTGTTTCGTAAAAAAATTTGGCACAGAAGTGGTGGAGGAAAATTTCAGCCGACTAGACCCTTATGAGTCTAATGATGCACTCAAAAGCTTAAGCTAAGAGTGAGCTAGAAATCAAACTTGAACACAATGATCAAGTAATCGCGAGATAACGAAATGCTTTATTCTCAAATAATTTGGGATCTAAAGGTAACTAGCCTCGTGATAATATATTCTCGAAACGATCAGGTGCAGAGTGTAGAAGTTATAGGCGATCTGATAAGATGATTGAGTTCGAGTAAGAGCGCGCGGTGTGTCTGTACAGAAGACACAACAAGATAAACTCAGTAAACGCGCGCTGTATACAATGCACGAGAACTGAGGGACTACGAAGGAGAAAAATATCTGTTTATATAGCTATCCAGGCAGTATCGTATGAAAGGAAAAGGGTTGCGTGTGCGGCTGATGAGTTCGGCCACGACGCTCTATGCAGGCTCTTTATACTGTCATGTATCGTACGTTTGTAGCACAGATATCTCTTTGTAAGTATCGGAGCACAGCTAACTAGTGTCAATCATTAGTGACAAGAACAATAGGAGTGTTTAGTAAAGGTAGTGCCACAAAGGCGAAGCGACAAAGGGATGAAAGTCAGTAAGGAATCTAAGAGATAAGGGATCAAATAGATCAAAGAGATAAGCGAATAAACGATCAAAGGCTAAAAGGACGCGTGGCGATGAACGCCACGATCGCGATGATAACGGTCATTATTTCGGTAAGTTCTCCAGTCCATTTTGCAACTCCTGACACGTGACAGTACTGCAGTGTTGAAGGCGGTGTTTGAATTGCATGTAGTAACCCACTCTTCGGCTTCGGCCAGACCTACCTTGTCACGTAGGAGTTTGATGCAGGTGGTGTTTCATTCGAGGTGGGTCCGGCCGAAGAGTGGGTCACCGGTTACCCATAGCCATTTAGTCTCCGCAGCACGCAGTTATCACTGCCTCCATTGACTTGATTTTGTTTTTCTGAGGCCGCACAGCATGCACTGCCAGGGGCTGCGAGGGCTGAACTCACTTGTACACCTGCTATTCGAGATACGGTCACAAAGGACTTGGGCACTGATGCCGTACTCGCATCGTGACTCTCGGTCAACGTCGTCCCGGGCGCGCAGCTTTCCTCGCCATTCCATTTTCCTCGGGAATAAACTTGTGGACCTAAGAGCTCCGCCAAGCTTGGGCCCAAATCATGTTGGGTACAATACCGTGACTTGATCTTCTGCCTGCCGTCTACGCGTCGGATTGAGTCACTCTCGGTGCCCAACTGCAAACGACGCCTGGGTAGGTTTTCTGGCAAGTTCAGGTTCTTTATCATGTAAACAATGCGCGAGTGGTGATAACGTCCCAAATTTGACGCAGTTATGTGCCTGTAATTTGCGTTCCAGATACCAAACCCGAGTAATTGAATGTCAATCAGCACCTTGTCGCGTCTGCAAGTTGCAGTGATGGTCCTTATTTGGTATGTTTATATGCGCGGCGATCCAGAAGTCACTAGGCTCACTCGCAGCTACAGCCTGTGTCTCGGCTTTTGCGGCAAGTGGAACATTTTTCTTAGCCAGTCGAGTCTACTATTGTGTCTGACTACGACCGGGTGGTCTTGCAAAAGTCGTGCCTTTGCCCATAATTGTTAATGGTACACGCAGGATCTTTATGGCAGATGATCCCCCTGGAGATGTGAAGGCCATCCAATCTCGCATTAGGGATTGGTGTTTCCGCCCTGGACTTAGTTAAATACACGGTGTCGAGTTTTGACACCCGACCTGCTACGCTGAATGCATGAACACTGAGGTACGGTAATCTGTATTCTTATGCCAGGGTGGAGGTTCGGCTCCCCATGATGCTAGGCACGATAACCTAGGAAAAGCAGCGCTTCTAGCGCCTCGACCCTAGGCATTGCTAAGAATAGATTGACCTAGCCGTGATCCTTCGACATCTCCAAACTCGGGTTTGAAATGTGATTTCGTATATACGTCTGATTCTTGGCGACACGCGTACGTGTCCGTGTTGCGAACTCTAGTGCTGCATTTCCATTCTACCAGTAATCGGTTCGAGGCACAGTCACGAAATCCAAGTCCTGGTAACACCAGATCCGACGGACCCGGTCATTTATACCACCTGCGTAAGGAAGGGCTTACAAAGCTGCTTACAGTATATAAAAACTTCCTGTTCGTTATACCTGTGCCACAGCCGCCACAGTTCCGCGCGCTGATGATCCACATCGTTCCGAGTTTATTGATTTTATTGATCGAAGAACTAACGAGTAATTTTCAAGAGGTCTATCCCGTCTTGGATGTACAGTAGTAAGTCAAGTCAAGGATACAATCCAGACCTTGGCAATCAAATTGGCAACGTTCCGCGTGCCAAATCACCAGTGCGGTGCCAGTGCCAGTGCCAGTGCCAGTGCCAGTCGCCATGTCATACATGACCACGGTGTCCTTCCTCCTCCCTATTTGGCCATGCTGGTGGAAGTCAGCGACGTATAGATTATAAAAATGAGTCGTCTCAGTGGCAACATGGACAGTGGGTTTTGTCGTAGGGCTCCCATTTACTATATCACCGTCGCCAACGCCATGTCTCGCAATCCAGGAACAGAAACCCATGCAGCAACAAATTCGGAGCACACGGATTTGGTCTATGAGCAGGACAAGTTCGCGGGAGCTCCAAATCGAGCCTTATTCCCCTGGCTACAAGGGCTCGAGTATACCTGGTCTAATGAGCAGGTTTGCTCCATGGTTGTGCACACCCTCTGGTTTACTAACAGACAACGCGATAGGTTGACGTTTATACGCCCAGGAAGGCTGAAATCTCGGATAACAAGAGCAACTCAAACGTAGAAATACCTTTCAGGCCCGAACCCAGAGATAGTTCGCATAATGATCAACAGAGCTGGCCCTCAGTACTGAATGGACCGTCCAATTTCGTTCTCACCTTGCCACGTCCAAAACGTACATGTTATGATAGCCAGCTTCGTCAAGAACTTCTCCAGAAGGCAAGGCATTATCCTTCAAATTATCATCTTGTTGATGATGGCGAACGCGCCACAGAAACTCCCAAGTCCGGATAGCCTGCTCCTGAACCCTGCAGAAACCTATCCTTCTGGCTCTGTATCAGGGTTCTTTGGCGCCAAGCAGGGCCATTCGCCTTCGAGGCCCTCCCTGAACTACCAGCCTGAAACCCAGCTTGGACGAGCCTATTCCTCTCTTACACATTGGCCGCTCGATGCTTCCTATTGCAGTGACTCTCTATTCATGGGCATCGTGAGCCCCAGAGACGATGCTCCATTTTTCGAGACTGACCAAGTGGCCTTTTGGCTTACCAGCTCGCCGATATCACATACACAGGATGAAGGTGGACCATGCCCTCCAACGTCATTCACTGGTGGTCAGCGCGACGAGCCTTTCGTGGACCCGACTTGCGAGCAGCATACACCACCCCTGAACCGTTGCTCCTTCCCCTCCGACTTGACCTCAAGGCAAGGTAAATGCTGTACCCCCATTCGTAGAAGATATGGCGTATACAACGCTACGTCTTGCGGGACAGCCCTCAAAAACCGACATGGGGATGGCAACCAAATAGCCAATTTCTTTGGAGAAACATCACTCTATCCCACTTCCTCCGGTCAACCTACTTGTCAGAGCTTCGTGAACTCGTCAGTACGCCATCACGATGACTACCCTGTCGCCTCTTCCTCCCAGACAGTCGGGCCAAATACGCCTTATCAATCCCGAGGGGCTGTTCAAGCCCACAAAATCCCCGCTACGGTGTTCCCCCTAGAAACCAAACGGAGTCTTAAAACGGTTCGAGACTCCAGCAGGTCCTGGTGTTCCCTTTGTAATGCCAGCTTTTACGAGAAGAAGGGCCTCAACCGTCACATCAAGGATAAGCATTTGTCGAGGAACATTTGTCCTTTTTGTCGGGATTTTGAATGGCCCAAGGGACGTAGGTATCTATTCGAGAGGCATCTCCAGTCATGCCACAGAGCTGCTCTTTGAGCAGTGTCCTCTCATTGACAATCATGCCGCAGTGAGAAGCCAGACCCAGCAAACTCCACTTCCCTCATGCTCGGCATCTTCCTCCATTCACGTTATTACTCAGGAAAATCGTTGTCCACCACAGCAAGCACCACACCTCTCTGATGTGACAGCTGCACGGTTCTGTTCCGTAAAATCTGTGTCGCCATAACTTTATATTCTGGTATTCGTGTAGCCTTACCATACTAACACATATTTGTATCCGTACGACTCAGTTCGTGTCCTTGACTATAGTGATTTTTTCTAATCGACGTATCACACTGTACCTACAGGTTTATGCTAGTCTACTTTGTTTTCGTACTAAACCGCACCTTGATGTCAAGCATCTTCTAGTACTCAGTACTTAGCTGACGAAGATATGGGGTGATTTGGATGCACGTGACGCGTTGCTTCGATTGACGCCGCGGCAACTTGCGGAAGCTGTTAACGCATTAACATCCGCAGGACGAGGTCGCATCACACTTCTCTGGAATATCTTTGATACGCCTCTCAGGACGACTGCCGGTGCTCCTTTCATCGACAACATCCTTCGAAGGTCGTCGGAACTTGATGCATGCTTGATGATGTCAATGGTGACACTGGCAGAAGCTTCCGCATCTATGGAGACGCTTCTACGCTTTTAATTATCAAATGACATACGAGCTGATTGCTCGCATGTCCACGCCATGATCACCCGGGTATTAATTATCTGTAGTTTGACTCTCGAGTTTAAGCTGCTGTAAGCTGCTATGCCACTCATCTTGTAGGACGATAACCAATAAAAGCGGGATAATAAACGACATCATCGAGTTGAACGTAGCGCGCATTCGATTGTGCAGTATTTGTTTGTCTTATCTTCATTTTTGACAATGTCTGAATCCTCTGCAGGTGCAAACTATTTGTTAATAGAGCCATCTGAAGTTCCTGGGTTCTGTCGTATTTGCGTAAGTGCATCCTTTGGTAAGAATATACGGCTGGAAACGATCACCTTCTGACCCAGCACCAAAATCTGTTGTCCCGTCTCTTAGATCAAATCGGGGAGCTACGGGAGCAGCAACCATACGTGTTAACGTCACGGTGACAGCGATGATCTCCATTGCTCTTCGCATCCTCATCGGCCTCATCAATAGACGTGTGAACTCGAGCTCCTCGGGTATGGCTGTGAGCGTTGATGGAAATTGCACTGTTCGCTTGTGATACTATACCTTCTTGCCTTATCACGAACGTGATGCTGTCAGCTACGGGGCCAGTCTGAAGATTCACCTCACGGAGTGCATACGGACATGGACTTTCGGTCCTGACTGGTGGCTTGAAGTAGAAGTAAGTAGTAAGTACGACTTTTCTCCCCTGCCATCTTTCACTATATCATACATGGCATAGGGACAACTTGTGCGACTTTGATATTGCTTTTGTTCCAGCTTCATCAGAACGTTAATGCGCGTTAACTCTTGACCCCAGTACGCAATCAAGCCCCGTTGAACACAGGAGGGGAATTCTGAAGCACCGGCGGGCATCGCCTCATGACCAAATGATGGTTCGTATGCCATGAATCAGCAATGCATACCCTTTTTTTTTGAGAATACTGACGTATCCGTGGAGTATAGGACCCTGCGTAGCACGCTAATCTAATATCGCATTATCCATTGGTACCTCCGCAAAGATACACCGCAGCAATGCTCATAACCACTAGTAGTAGTTGATATTGCCGACTACCGTACATCTCAAGCGCCACTCGTCGCTCCACTGAACGATGTGAATGAGGCCATAAACCTGGCGCATCGGCATCCTCAACATTAACCCGGATCCGCGTTTGCATAGGTGACCGCATGCATGTCTTCAAGGAGTCCCTTCTGTGATTTTTAAAGCGCTCTATCGTCCCTGTATAACACTAGTTACCCTCTGGCACCACTGTCGGCGTTTGGAAGCAGGTATATGAACGATACGTATTTCTCGGCACCTATTACAGTCTGGTCATGTGCTAGATCAATAGGGTGGTTCGTCTCGTCATTGTTATTTTTGGTCTTGCCTTTCCGCGTCCCTGATTGTTCACGCGTCTGGGGTATTAACAGGGATGAAATTTCTGCCGACAGTGTCTTTCAAAAATTTCCAATGATTAAATCAGGAACGCAGGCTCATCAGAACGTCAGATTTCCACTGCAAAATGGTAGAGCTAGCTGGATCCAACGAACCGCACGGAGCGCCCGCTCTCCTATAAAGAGACTCGGAAGCAATAAGTAAAGTTACGTCGAGAAGAATAGGTGCTATCACTGATCCTCCAGCGCTGGTGGTCATATACTACATGTGCTCTGGACATCTTTCAAACAGAAACGTTCTGGCAATTATCCCAGCAATACTAATCAGAGATATCTCCATAGAGAGCAAAACAAACCCCTATGCCTGATATCATTTTGGGTCGGATCTCGGATCTCCAGAGGCTGTGTAGATTCTAGATTCGGCATCGGAGGCATTTGTTCAATTTTTTTTTCAACAAGGGGCGGGCGGGTGAGACAGGGGCGACCCCCACGACAAAAGAGGGCACCCATTTTATGTCGTAACGCTGTATGAAAAGTCAGCATGGGGGCCAAGTGCCAATTGAGACAGAATGAACAGCACTGGATGGGAGATGTCAGAGAAGAGTGGTGGCGGTGTTCGAGTTGCCACGTCAAACGTATCAAGAAACCAAAGAACGATTGGTTTGATGACGTAATCGAACGAGAGACAGTCACTACCTGAGTCCCAGAGATCATGATACTGTATGCCAGTGAATGGCACTGCATTTTGCAAGCAGGCCCCTCTTCCATGACACGAGATAGGATGTACTTTTTTTACTGGCCAACGTTTGATGTTGCCATTTTCCGGTTTCATTTCGGTATACGGCAACGTGCGGGAAGAAAGAAAATTTGTAAATTCGCCGAAGAAGCCCAACGACCTGTTATATGGCGGGAAAGATGCACGAAGTATATGAACCATGCTTTCATCAGGCCCCGACTTGTTCTTGTAAGCGCGTGGTGACTCCATCACCATTGACAGTCCCTGGTAAGTTACCTCACAAATACGTAGATCCGACAACACTTGGCCATCAAAGTAGTGGGTCAAGATACGAATATCAACAACCAAACTTCCTTCCACGATGGCATACCCTATAATAGAGAATAATATTTATCCATCAAAGACATTGTACTCTTACGGGCCCAGCATCGCATGCAGGTACAGGAACCATGTAATGGTAGGGCACGGATCACTGTACCCCCGTGAAATTGGAAGATTCTCTTCCTTAGGCTCATCGCGATGACTTTCAAATTCAAGAGTTGAGGTATGTCTGCGTGTAATGAGAGAAGGAAGTTCGAATACCGTCAACTCGCCCACCGCTCAGTCTGTGGGAAAATGCCAGTGACTCTACTATTTTCCTTCCATTGATCAACAACTGTACGCTGCTGGGCGGCGCATGTTGAGTACAATCCGATGAACTACGCACGTACACGCTTCCCTCGAGCCCGTTATTACAGACCTTTGCTCTTGTACAGCAGAACGTATGCCGACGAGTCTTCCCCACCGCCATCGAGCGTTGCGAGTTTCTCGGCGGGAAACACGCTAACCTTGTCGTCGTCGAATTTGATCCAGTCCACATCCTCCTCCTTATTTGTCAATGCCTGACGCGCAACAAACGCAATATAATGCCCCGAATCGGCTGCTGCGCCCTTGTGCGTGATAATGGCTACATAGGAGTATTTCGTCAGCTTGTTGCGCCAATACAGACGGGAAGAAGTATAAGCCCACCGACGAGGTCATAAAGTCCTGTTTGGCTTGCACCAATATCCGCCTTGATTGCCGGATCTATTAACGCCTCTAATTCTGCCGTCTCCTGCTCGCGATACCACTCTTCCGGGCGTAGCTCATCGCCAGGCTCGCTCATCTCGACGTCACCCCCAGCGGGAGTTTCCACATTCGCCTCCGTCACAGAGTTTTCGTTGGTGCTTGGAGGCTGTGCGGTATTGACCGCAGTCCGCGTGCGCTTTCGAACTTTGCGTCGTTCATCACGTGCTTTCTCTATTTCAGTTCGTTTTCTTGCGAGGGGTTGCATCTTTTCACGGAGCTCGTCTGTGGCAATGTCGAGCGCGTCGAACTCATTCGGAAATTTTACTTTCTTCTGCAGTGTCCAATGAGTGCGACCATGTCGATGCGGAGTTATGGCAAAAAACTGACCATAATCTTGGCCTTCTTATTAATGTCACGACGCCAGGTGAAACGCACCATGTGAATCGCAAGGTAGGTCGGGAGTCGAGATAGACGTGAATGCGAGTTGTATGTTGCTTCGCGCCCGAGAGTCGGAGATTGTTTAACAACTGTTTGATTGAGTGCCTACACCCGAACGATGATATCTTGCGTTGGAAGCGGGGCACAGAGACATACCTCCATGATGCCAGAACGCATGAAATTGACGTTCCCGGTAATATTGCATTCTACTTTCAACACATTCTCCTCACTTACACTTGGCGGTTCATCGGGGGCCTCAGGAGATGACAATCTGGGAAGTCAGCATACAAGGTTGGTCGATATAGAGCATAACAACGATGACATCACACACGTGCGGACTAAGGTCCCGGCCATATATTGATCAATAAATTTAGTACGCGAGTTATTGGTGGTGCCTGGGATCGAGACTCCGGGAACGTCTCTTAGACGGTTGGTCAACTGCGTCCAACACTCCTCCGCATCTGAGTCATCTCAGCTTCATATAGATGGCTAAAAAGTAGAGGGAAAACCTTGTTGCGCAAAACCATTTCCTGTCCTACTGCGCTCTGCAAACTGAGGGAGCGCATCGCGAAGCACTGTGAGAAAAGAGAGTGGCATGACGCCGCCGGTTGAGCGTGCCATAGTAGTATATAGATCGCGCAGGGAGCGAGCTATCGGGTTTGGGTCGCGTGAGCTGAGAGTTAATATGCATTAGGTAATGCACAGACAAAAGGACATGAGCAACAAACTCTGTAAGGGCCGTCTGAAGTTCCGGAATTGCCCGCAGGGCCTGGATTGTCGCACTCATATAACATGTGTTACCCAAGCTGAGTGCACAATATCAGAGGATGCAAGATGCTCAAGGAGGGTTGAAGCGCACTTTGTGAGACCAACAGGCATTCCAAGCTAACGACGGATCAGAGGATCGAAACGAAAATCAGGAATATTTGGGCTCACAGCATCTGCTAGCTCGGTATCGTTCATATCCTCAAGAAATTTGACAGGCTCTTCCGGGGGCTTGGGAAGCTCACCCGCAGCACCGACAACCAAAAAAGTCTGGCCCTGTTCCAATATTCAGCCAGCTGAAGCAAGAGCGATGGGTAATGACTACACGTACCTCCTTGGGTCCAATTTTTTTCCACTGAGAGTCATCCTGATGGAAATCGTATTGATTATCTCTCTTTAAGAGGCTCATCAAAGTCTCGGCGCACCTTAAGGACGCCACCCTTGACCATGATTTTCATGCGATCTATGGGAACACCCGTGGAGAGACAAACGGCCTCTTTAAAGGCAAGAGGGGGTTTCTCTGGGTCAAGGTCAAGATCGTACTTGTTTCCCGCATGCTTTATATGAACTTTCAAGGGAGCCATGGTTGTTCGCGTCGCTGATGGGCCCTCGGGAAGGACGTCGAACCGATTCAATTTATGGGCTTAACGCGTAAGCGATCACGTGGCCATGTGACTCGCATGTTATCGTGACGTCACCTTTAACGTCCGAGGTCCACGTCCTTACATCTGAGCCACGACGCTCACACAGCAAGTCTTGCGTGCATATAATTGCTAGTTAGGGCGTTCACTCTTCATAACATTTTTCTTCACCGTTGCTCTTCAAAAATGACTATCTAGTACGGTGTTTATCTTGTTCCACAGTGTAGAACGACTGAAACTTATCGTTCCACAGCTATTCCCTCACTTTCGGACTCCTTGCGTCCGAGATGGCGACTTTCTTCCTCTTCGTGGCGCCTCTCCCCTTCAAGGTCCGCAGGAACCTCTTCCGTCTCCTCTCCGAAAGCCCCCTTGTCGCCAAAGTTGCCTATGGATTGAAAATATCATTCATGTGCGCATTTACCGTCAGACCTCTTACATCATATCTCATTTTTGGTTGCAATTAGAGGCGTCGCGATCTTATTCGTGGACGCACTTCAGCGCATGTTCCGAATCACTGCAGAGGTTGACGCCGCCAAATCCAGCGGGGGCATACAGGATATACGGGTCGAGACCTCATTCGCTGCGCGAAAATTCTAGTTCGTCTCCTGCATTACCCATTAAAGCCTTACAATACTGACTTCATGTTGTCCCGTTAAGTGCACAGCGCAACGTGTACCTCACAGGATTCTGTTTATTCCTCTCGCTAGTCCTCACGCGGACATTTTACATTATCCAGGATCTGATCCACACGCAAGACGAGTACGCGAAGTTGAAAAAAGCGGTGCGTTTACTATTGCCCTTATGCAGATTATACGACATCTGACGCATACATCTAGACTGCAAGCAACTCGCGGGATAACCTCGTAGCTGGTGAGCAAACAAAAGAGATAGAGAGACTTAAGAAGGACCTCGGTAAGCCCTTTGCCACTCATCATCGAACGTATTACGATGGCTTTCATTCGCTTCTCAGAGACGCTGAAGGCACAGGCGAGGTCGCAAGCAGCGGAGTATGACAGGCTCGCAGACCAGTACAATAAGGAGACAGGGCAGTCTCCATCAGACAAGCGCGTGGATTAAGACACGGGGTGTAAGTCATGCAGGGGTCCTTAATTTAGCCGTTGGTGTTTAAACACGCTTTCATTGTTTCATTGCTTGTGGATCTTAGTTTTGGCATCAAAAGTGCGAAAAAACATTGCAGATGATGCCATAAATTGTATACATTATGTTCAAAGAGAGATTTAGCAGGAACGATTTGGACCAAAACAACTTCGCAAGTCGGTATTGCCTCCAAATGATCAATTGGACCTTAGAGCCTCGGAGTAAGGTCTCATCATTACAGTAAATATCGCAATTCTACATACCGAGACTCGGAGACCATTGTGATTTAGGACGACGTGATTTGGTCGTGCTGCCTCTGAAGGTCTTCCTGATGTCACGCATATATCTCAACACACTCGATAGTATCGGTAGATGGAAGATAACGTTACGCACAAGTTCGGACTTCTTTTTCTCCATCTAGAATTGTAGTAACTTAAGTATCCCTAATTGAGCACAATGAACCAAGTAAAATTCACCTCTGCCCTGAGTTTCTCGAGCTTCTTGCGTTCCTCTTGCTTTATGTACTGGTCTACGTTCAAAGGTTCATAAGTCCCATTTCACGGAGACCATCAATTGGGTCACATGCCTTCATGTGCCTTCTCCTTTTTGCTGCAAAAATAAAATCGATGGTTAGAGTGTCGTTTCACTTGGAGCGTCAGTCACCGATACGCACCCAAACTCCCTACTAGCAGCGACGCTGCCTTCTTTGATGCTTGAT
>QLPC01000218.1:0-17227 GCA_003314055.1 Lactifluus hygrophoroides | reverse complement strand
AAAAAGAGACCTTCCATAAGTCAAAACATAGATCCAGGGTTGGGCGCCGCACTGGGGATCTTGGCTTGGTAAACAAAAAAAAAAGGGGGGGTCCCATCACGACTTGCGTCTGTATGGGTGTGTGCCTTGAAAAGTAGTACTGTACAAGTTAATGTTAAGTAGGACATGTTCAGGCGCGACAAAATACCTTTCACACAAAAACTTCCCCGACCTTCAATCTTGATTTCGAACGCGATCTCTTTACGAAACTTCAATGCTTCTTTGAGACAAAGCTTCTCTTTTGGTTAGAAGTACTTAGCATCAAGGATGGTGTAAACGTTTCTTCACCAGCACTTTCATGTCTGGCTTTGTGCCTGCGGTATGGTAGAGTGCGAGTCCGTACGACTAGCAAGTTGGGTTTTTCCTGATGTCAGGCTGCACTGACAGTGGTGTGGATCATTGGACCGGGCTCAGTGATAAGCGGATTATTCACATGCCGAGGCATGCACTGTGAGGAGGTGAATATGGTGAATGTCTGTGGGGAAAATGGGCTGGGGCAAATTGGTGAGACCCTGGACGAAGGGGCGCAGGGTCCCGGTGGGAGGGGCGTGGAGGGCGAGGTAAGTGGGTTGTCCTTTAGCTGCTTCTCTCCATCTGGCCTGTCAGTCAGCCTGAATTTCGGCATGGGCTGCGGCGCGGAGGTAGGCCACGGTCAGGGAAGTGGGAGTGTCGTTGTCCGCGTGGTGTGCCTCGGTTGCAAAACTCTTCAAGCGCTGGATTGGGAGGAGGCCTTTTAGCGATGGGGACCCAGCCGATCTGTGTTTGTAGTCGAGGGAATCTGTCAAGAAAGTCAGCAAGGGCGAAAGATAGATCTGTCAAACGGGGAGATCGGACATGATGATGGTGATCAAAGACCGCCTCAAGGAGACGGATGTGCGTCTGAGGATAGGATCTTGGTGTGGTGGATCGGTAGGATGGTCGTGGCCAGGGTGTCCAGGAGGGACTCCGGAGGCAGCCAGCACGAGGGCTTGATTGCGGCATCGGGAATATCACGGTCTGAAACTTGGCGGATGACCTTGTTCAACTTCGTGGCCTCAGTGCCAGCGAGACCGATTTGGCTGGAATCGGTGTTGCTCGGTGCGAACACTTGGCAGAAGAGGAGTATTGAGTACTGAGTACTGAGTACTATTGAGTCGTTATGAGGATTTTTCATCGCTTTGATCAGTATTTCAGCGAGAGGTTTTCTGTGTTCACCACGTGGGTTGTCGGGTTGGATTTGAAGGGGTAGTCATGCACCAGGGGCCATGGTAGGACGTTCACACGCTCACGCGTTCACGCCCCGCTGGATTGGACGGCAAGGGGCGGACGGTGTCAAAAGGGTTAATCGACGTTAATCGACGTTAATCGTTGATCAATTAATCGTATGTCAATCACCTTAATCACCACCCATCGCACCTGAAGCCAACAATGACCACAGTTTCCTTTGATTCCCCCTCCCCGATTCTGTTACACCCGAGCCTTCTCATCTTGAAGCAACAACTTCCATTCTCGTGCATACTACGAGTATGTCTCTTCAAGTTTCGAGTCATAGTCACACAAATCTCCATTTCCTGGACTTCCCGGAGGAGATAATCGTGGAGATTTTGGAGCTGTGTGGCCTGAAAGAAGTACTTTCCTGTGGGCTGGTTCGTTGTCGTCGTTGATAGACCTCTGTCGTATACTCTACCATGGGATATCGTGCTCACGGTACTACTCCTCCCATAGACATGCCGTGCTCTCGGGGACGTGATCGCACGTTCGGCGAGCCTGTGCTACAAGCTCGCGCTCTCTAAAAATGGGATGTGCGACAGCACCTCGAGCACTCTGGGCACTGTGAAGAAGCTCGAACTGTTAACTGCCCACACCGCCGCGTGGCAAAACCTTGACTTTGTTCGGCCTGAGGAAACGAGCCTGCTCATAAGTTGGGGAGAACCATGTGCTGTCTCGGGCAATGTCATCGCCTTCTTAAGGTACTATGCGAGTCACCACTCGGACAGTCACGATTCTCCAAGTCTTCGCGGTGCGGAGCAGCCAAAAGGCGGGACAGGGCCTTGTCAGCACCTGCTATTATACCGTGTCCCGTCTGTGCTGCGCCAGATCGAGGCTACTCACTGGATGCTTTGTCTCCCCACCGGCGTATACATGGTCTGCATTGATGCCGCCCAGGATCTACTGATTTATGGGCGGTAAGTGATTTCACTGGTCCCCTTCTCTTTTTAATACTAGATGTTAAGACCCTGTGACGCGCACTTGCAATATTCTTAATTTTAGGGACTCCACGTTTCATACATGCTTGCTGTCAACAGGTGCAGTCCACCCGCTGGTCGAGCACAGGGGTTCCTTCAGCATGCAGCGTCGGGGTCCAGACATAGGGACGTTTTACCCCTGCGTGTGCGGAGATTATGTCGCCGCCTCGGCAAACATCAACGCCCTACCCGTCTGGAATTGGAAGACAGGGCAACTTGTCTTCGACCAGGTATGCGCACCAAATATTTCTCGTTTTCGTTATCATATTACAACTAGCCTGTTGAAAGGTGCTGGAGGGATTTCCCACGTTTGACTTTCTCGATGAGCATCACATAGTGTATGTGACGACATCTTCCAACGACATAATCGGTGTATTTGAGTTTGGCGGGGGACACGGAGAGGAATGGGGAACAGAACACTTGCGCTTCCAGCTGGCGCTCCCTGCCGATAACCCCGCCAATTCACAATACCTCCGGCTCCACCGCAACCCACTCCCTGCGGTGCGAGTGCACCCATCAGTTGCGGAGGGTAGCACGGCCCCATTCTTCCCTGACCCACGTAAGCGGCTGATCGCTCTGCGCGTAGGGATGATCCCTGTCAAACCCAGCCAGGAGGAGTTTGAGCTGCGCTTCCCTGCACAGGCCTTACTCGAATACTTTGCTGCTGCGCAACATATTGGAGGCAGAGACGGGGTGCTACCGTGGTCTGCGTGGTGTGAGGTCGTACGCGCGACGCCTCCGAGCATGTCATCGCAGGCAGTGCCTCCAGGTGAGAGAAAGACGGCCGTGTACGGTATGCGTGCAGTGTCCTACCCACCTCCTCTAGAGGAGACAGCCGGAGTACTGTACGTCGATTCGTATCCTCCCGGAAGAGGAGAAAGGACGGGAGGAGTAGAATTATGGGGTAGGGGTCGGATGCGGCAGAGAATCAGGTTGCCAGTTGAGTTACTGGGAGGGTCGTTACTCTTGACTGTTCTGTGTGAAGGTGCATTGCTGTACTACAAGGTATGGCCCGACTTCATTCTTTATTTTTCATCCCGAAATTATTCTAACGATTTTTGGTTAGTTCGACCGGATGTCGCAAATCTCGCGAGCATATTGGTACACATTTTAGTCGGGAGAAAATGATCGTCACTCAGCGCGATATTCTGAGATGAGAATTCGATCTTACTAAAGTAAAGTGAATGGGTCGGAAATTGATGTTCCAACAGTCGAACTACAACTTTGAAAGAGATCACCATGAGCATAAATAAACCCATGTGCTGCATGGGAGTCATTCACGTACTTCCCACAACACGAAAACGTCCGTGAAAACAAATATATAAACATACCTCCCCTGCCTCACACTTCCCCAGTTGTCTCCACCACAAAGTCGTCTTCAATGTTTGCGTTTGACTTCTCCAGCCCTCGCCAACCCATCGAGACGTCTTCACCATCCTCCTCAATGCTCAATCGAGGAGTCCAGACAGCGAACAACCAAGTGAAATTAAAACACGAGGAAAACACGCACGCACAGTCTCGAGTACTACGAAGAAATGAGTTGTCCTTGACGGTCGCCCCAAGGGCACGTTTAAATGGCGGATACCGGTCAGACAGATCGCGAGCGAGTGTTGTGAATACCTGGTAGGCATCCCGTTTCGATCGCTCCTCTCGCAGATAAGCGAATAGTAAGAGACTAGACCGTGAATATCGAAAGAACATGCGACTCCGTGGCATCCTTCCGCGTGCTCGAAAGACAGCGCTTCTCTTCACCAAAGCGCCAACCCCCCTTGTGAGGCAACTCTCTGATCATTGCGTCTAACTCTGATCCATTCGTCAGATAGAAGGCCCTCAACAGTCAAAAATACCTACCAGCTTCTAAGGCTCGGCTTCGTGACTTGCCATTGTCTTTAGCTGTGTTATCATTGAATGTAACCAAACTGGTCGCGTCCATGTAGAAGACAGCTCGCATGTGTTCACCAGAAAGTCAGAAGAGGTAGTAATCGCATCTTGGGGCCTTCAATACCCAGATCTTAAAGCTCCGGTCATGGGGCCTGGTCGAAGCATGGATCGGAAAGTCACGCAGGTCACGGGCGGATAAATCGCACGTGATCAAATTCTCCGCTTCGCGTGCACGCGAAACTTGTACCTGCACGCAATATGCGTCCCTTCACATGTGCGTTGATCACACACTGTGCTGTCGACTTATAATGCTGTAACTTTGGCTTCAAGATGTCCCTTGGGTGACTTAGTCACAATGGAGTGGAGTGCGCAATGGAGCATGTGCTTGACAATCTCCCAAAGGGCCATTGCGAGCCCGGGACTTGGGAAAGGCTGCAATTGACCCTGCAGCGGGGGTCGAAATGCTAACTTGTGAGGTCAATCGCGTGGGCGGTTCGAGTCACCGAAGTAGAGGTGTACAACACCTCACTGGAACAGGCGAAGGTCATATTTCAGTTTTTCCTTGGTGCATATTTACTATCTCTCTTTTCTGAGGGTTTTGCCTCAGGTTGTTTATTCACGCTGTATACCTCGTGAAGCTTGGGGGTAAGTCAATGTAGTGCGGCCGTTCGTTCCACCAGAGCTGCTAGTAGCTGCAATCAGGACGCCGGAGGAGCGCAAGAGGACTCGCTTCAAGGTATTTATTCATGCTCTACAGCTCACGTGAGAGTCGATGTGGTGCAGCTGCTTCTTGAGTCTTGACACATCCAGGCTACCGCCAGAGCCCACGGCGATCAGAGTTCAGCACACCCAAGGAGAGAACAGTGGAACATCTTGATTATCGCCAGTTCTTCATCGCACAGGAGACGCTCGAGTGCACGGCAACGAGCCAACTTGGAAGCAAGTAAAGGAGCGCGTGAATTCAAGGTTCTACAACTCAAAGAAAGAGGGCATGTCCTGAGCCATTCAATGTCACATGCGACCTACCCCACATCCCCTGTCTAAAGTTACCAGAAGTTCCTCAGACATCTGTGCACCAGGTTTTTTATATATGACAACTGTTGGAGGTGCAGCCGCACACGCGGTGCTAGCGTTGCAAAACGCTGACTGGCCCAGACTGGGTTTACCGACTAATTCACTTATCTATAGCAGTTGATTATCAGGCTCGGTTACGATAATACTTACGATTATACGCGTCTCAGATTAGTTTCACTGAAATTTATTTTCCCTTCGATACAGGACTCCTTCGTACCTACTTAAAGCACAGTACTACGTACTTATGTCCCTCAGTCTTTCTGTCCTAAAGGCTGAGATACCTATCTCGACAACAACGACCCCGACGCTTGGCTATGGAACGGCTAGTGACGGACTAACACGTGCTCAGACTCAATAAGTCCTTGTCGTGACCGAGATAAACCAATTCGCCGCGAACCCAGCGCAGATTACTAGTAACTGATGATGGACAAATCATACGGCTACACGTGTGGTGCACGAAAAGCTCGGAGACGTCAAGGAGATGCATAATCGCGCGATTTCAGGCGAGGCGGTGACTTGAAACCCTGTCTACAGAGCGCACTTGCACCGAGAATCACGGCGCCGCCGATTGAAATATATTGGCCTCTCTGAAGAAGGGAACCTGGACACGATCTAAATCTCCACGAGCCGTAGCATGACGGAACCGACGAGTACACATAGATCAGCCTTTCCAATAGTGTTGTAGGGTTATAGACGCCACCGCCTCGCTTGTCCTCCATAGATACAGCGACGGGTCTAGAATTTATCTACCTTCAGATTGAATATCCGAGTCAGTGTGAAGGTCGCTTACCTACATAACAAAAAAGTTGACATGGACAATGGAAAAGGCCATAAATAATAGGAAACATCACTGATGGGTTCGGATTTCGTCAGAGAGCTCTTCGCATGGAAGTATGAGTGTCGTTTCGACTGATTGACCCGAACACGCCGGAGGGTGCTCAGGCTCAGCCACACACTTCGCACACCGAACGGAGTAGAAAGTCCGAAACCTCCGAGTTAGGTCATACGGCTCTTCCGAGCGGGTCTGCGGCTGCGAATACAATGATGATGAATGCCCTGCTGTCACTTCCCCGCTCCTTACGTGAAATGAGCACACTGGTTCGACGTGAACGACCAGGAAGAACGTGACTTCTGCCCCGGGCCGGGCCGAAGATCACGCAAGTGAGCTTTCCCATTCGTGATTTACATGAGGTGATTCGACATGGACCCACCTAACTTTCGCGGGATCCCTCCAAGTTGACCATACGTGATATTTTTCATCTCCAGCTCATGGCGTAGTGAGGAAAGGGAGAGGCGGTACAAGCAGGAATGCCACATATATATCGCAAGAGGGGGCAAGCTCCAATTGTCCGGTCCCACCTTGCCTTACAGCGCCCAGTAATGGTGCGGGGATGGACGAGCCAATCAGTGTACTTACTCATTAAACCCGCAAGGCTGCCTTTCGAACTCCGAGCCTTCCACGACGCAGCGACCGTTTTTCCCTCTTCTGTTCTTCTCACAATAGAGTGGCTGCAGCCACAAGCGACAGAGTATGGTGCATCTATGATGTCGTGTGTGGACTAGATGCACAATAGTATCATAGGAGCTTCGAAAGTTCTTCTATGGAAGGCGACCCCACGTACGAGAAAATCGGCCCAAGGCCCAAACGCGCAAAAAGGAGCGATCGTGCAGATCCATTGAGGGTCTTGTTCCGAGTATTCCTTGGGACCCTCGGGACATTTATACAAACAACGGAATCCGGGTTAGTGGCGGTGTGCGGCGACCTCCGGTGAAAATCATTCATTTCCAGGGGTGGTATAATGGGGTCTTGACACCGGGAGCTAGGGATGCGGCGAGCGCTAGAACGTACGACGCCGCACGTGCGTGGGGGGTGACGGGATACCTGCTATAAGTTACTGTGAGTCCAATAGCAGGGGCACACAACCAAGCCAAGGAGAGACGCCAGAGAGAGCGATGAGAACATGAGAAAAGCCAAAGGGGTCTATCACGCAAAGTCCACCCCCGTTTATCCTATGGTAGGTTAGCGCGAACTCGGACTTACCCATCACGAACTGGTATTATTAGTGCAGGCGGAACCACTCGAACAACAAATGCCATCAGCTTCGTGAGATGGGGGCGTTGCACCCAACCCCCACTTCTCCTTTCGTTCCTAAGGGTTGACAGCGCGTGAGTGTGGCAGCACAGTACGGCCGACGAACCGCATCATGCCACCCCCGTGACTGGCAGGTTGATGATGATCTCCATCAGAACAGAAAAAAAAGAAACCTTCCCCAAGTCAAAACATAGATCCAGGGTTGCGCGCCGCTGGGGATGATCGATCATATCTTGGTAAGAAAAAAAAAAAGGGGGGGGAGGTCCCATCACGACTACGCTTCTGTTTGGGTGCGTGCCTTGAAAAGTCGTACTGTACTGTACAAGTTTAAGTTTATCAGGCACGATAAAATACCTTTCACGCAAAAACAAATTTATACAACGGTACCCTTTTGAGGAAAAATTGCACTCACACACCAAGCGTGAACACGGACGACAGTCGCGAGGGGGGGAGGGAGAAGAAGGGGGAATAATTTCGCGCAGCAAAGTATACTGACATCATATGCTTTAATCAACTTGTCTATATTTTGTAATTCAAGTCATTTTTGGTAACAGGGCAGGGCGAAAGCAGGAAAGAATTAGAAGCGCACTAAGCCAGAAATCTGACAGAAACACGCTCGGGATGAATGGGGGGACAAACCAGGGGGAGGGAATATTAGGAACAAGTTTACTTAGTGCAGGAACGGCGCGCGCCGCCAAGGCAGATATTCGCCACCGGCAAAGTGCGGTGCCGCCCACCCACACTCCTCTCAGTCAGCAGTTGCAGTGAAAAGCGCCACAAACCCATGGTCACCAAAGATTTTTTCCCATACTTTGTAATTGTGTAATTGCAATTGGTAATACGGTCCCTGGCGCAAAATTGGAAAAAGAAAATGGTGTGAATTACAACTTTGCTGTGCTGAGGCAAATGCTTCGAAACCTTGGAACGATGCTGCGGCAAGGTCACGGTGCCTGTGAAATGAGTGTGCGAACGAAAACGAACGAACGTGAAAAGCGTGGAAAAATGTTGTGTTAAATGCCGGCTACTCGGGTGCTCTGCAAGTCCGACTTTCCTTGTCATGTTGCCGGTGTCTTAAATGAAATCGGTGCGACACGTCCGAATTCCTGCAGATCAATGGGACCGTGACACGGGGAAAAAATATGTACTTGTATGTCATCATCACGCAATGCACGCAGAACATGCGGTATGGTGTGTTAAAAACTTTGGGGCGTGTATAGCTGTGTATTGCTGCTGCATATATGGGGGTATCAAAAGAGGGTGTTGGTTGGTAAGAGAGAAAATACGGATAATGATTAAAGAACTTTTTCCATCTAAAAAAAGAAACGAAAAGAAAAGAGATCATCGTACACTATTTCTACAGAGATTTTTGGGCCACAAAAAACCAAGAAAAAACATGATTGAGTAAATGAATGTCTGAATGTGGTATGTTGGGCGGAAATGAAGAGTGATAGGGTGGTGGAGAGAAAAAGGCAAAAGAAAGAAAAGGACATACTGAGACCCGATCCGCCGTCCCAACAATGCAGGAGAGGTAGGGCAACGGGCAGGCATCATGACGGGGGGAGGGAGGAGCAAAACAAGTAAAAAGGTATCTCGAAAAGTAAAAATGGTGTGGTAAGAGGGGAAAAAAACGATAAGTGCGCACAAACAAAAAACGGGTTCACAGTGATGCCGCTACAGCAGACGGTGTTTGAGAAGATGACGACGCGGGATCTGCGAAAATCCACAAGCCACCCTTGTTTCCCCGTTAGTTTGCCCTCACAAAAACACGTGATAAAGTGAGCGCACCTTGCTATGTATCGTAAAGTTGATGGCTGGATGAATCTTCTCGATGCCCTGACGACCTGGCATGCCTGCCCAATGAGCAGGAGGCAGCGAGCCGGCGGGCATAAAATCTGGCGCGAAATGGAAAGCTTGAAACCGTTGCAACAGGCGTACGATAAAGTACCCCGCTTGATTCAACGCAAACTCCTGCCCCAAACACTTAACCAATCACGATCGTCAGGGCACGTTAAGATAGAAGAAGGAGGAAGGGGAACGAACAACACGTGGGCCGCCGTAAAAGGGTGAATACATGAACGGTGTCGTTGCGACCTTGTCAACCAGGGCGGGATCGAACCACCGCTCGGGACGGAACGCTTCCGCGTCAGGGCCCCATAGTTCCGGTCGTTTGTGCGTGAGAAGGCAGCTCATCATGATCTGCGTTTTAGGCGGGAGGTAAAGCCTATTGATGCTCGGGATAATGAGTGGGTCGCCACATGAAGTGCGCGCGCCCAGTGGCGCGGAGGGGAAGAGGCGGAGGGTCTCCTTGAGTACCGAATGCACTGTTGCATACACAGTACAGTTAGCAAAGCCGATGCGAAAAGTAAGCGGAAAAACGCACTGTAATCCATTTTCTTAAGGTGGTCATAAGTGGGCATGCCAGTAGGGCCAAAAGTCTCGAGAACTTCTTCCCTCAAACGATTACACACATCGGGATGAATGGCGAGTAGGTATATTACAAATGTCAAAAGGGAAGACGTCTGTGGCCCCAGTTAGTCCCGCAAGAGACGTAATAAAATGAGCACTTACGGTATCTCGTGATGCGATAAGGAAAGTGATAAGTTCATATCGTATGTGTTCGACGTCTAACCCACACGCGGCTTAGCGACCATTACGGGAAGAAAAGAACAAGGCACGCACCATCAGTCCGATCTGCGAGGTAATCCAAAAAGACGGTGTCATCGTCGCGCACGCCAACCTTGACACCCCCATTGGCCTCCTTGCGCATAGCCTTGCGTATCATAGCTTGATTCACGAGGTGATCGAGCCAGTCCGTGATCACCCGGATCGGCTCCTCGGTTTTGTCCTTGAATAACTCTAGTAATGGCCAAGTGTCGCCTTGAACGCCCCGGCGGGTGATGAGGACCGCGACGGTCTCAAAGGCGTTGGTAAACACGTCCCATTCGGTGGCACCGTCCGCCGGAGCCGAACCTTTGGGACCGAGGACGACTCGACCGGGTTGAGTGAGTGGCTGGTCAAGCGTGTCGAGAGCAGTACCCCATAGAAAGAGCGCGGCAGTATCGAGGGTAAAGCGCTGGAGCAAGTCCTGAATGTCGATAGGCGCGTCTACGGCGGCACGATTCGCGACGAGATTGAGAGTCTTGGCGGAAACTTGTTCAAAAATGTGAAAGTCGGAGATGCGTTCCTTTGAGAAGAAAGGGCGAGCCATTTGACGTCCCTGTGAACGGAAGGCGGGAGAGGGGAGGTGAATTCGGATAAAGAGCGGGAAGAAGCCATGGGCCGCACCGTTCTCCACTGATTTCCTTCACTGGAGAACGTTGAGCATAAAGGCAATCAAAAGAAGCGTCATAAACTCACGCATTGAAGAGACCCGTTCCCAGGAGTTTATCGCTGTCATAGGACGGGCGCTTGATGAGAATGAAAAGACGCCAGTCAATCGATAGAAGACGTACATCCGTTCGTGCCACAGAATGCCCTTCTCAAAGTGCGTGAAACCGGTGTGGGCTACGAACCTAAAAACCTTCTCGTCCATGGAGATAATCTAATTCGATTGTTGTGAGCCCGCGGGGAAAATGACGCTACCGAGGTTTGTGCTCACCTGATCATCCCAGAAGAACCTCGTGTTGAGCGTCGTACAGCCATATTCCTTGAAGAGGTCCGCAAAACCCTGCAGGACGTAATCGCTCTCGAACGACTTGAGAAGGCGGAGAACGACGTCGAGGTTCCCGGGCCAGCGACCGCGTACGCGGGTGATGGGCTGGACATTCAAGCGAGAGGCTTCTCTATCTTGGGCCCACAGGGTGTATTGGGAGCGCAGGCAGATGGTGATCGGGATGCTGAGGAGGGCGAGAGGTATGGAAAGCCATAGGGATCTGCAACAGGCGAGACGGACGGCGAGGTAGGTCAAGAGGGGAGGGACAACGAGGGCTCTGGCGAGGGAGATAAGGATACGCCTGCGATAGTCTGGGATGGAGCTTTCAAAGGCGGTGAGTGGACGACGGGGTGACATGGTGTGCTGCTGTGTTGAGTGAGAGGGGAGAAGAGTCGTTTGGCTGGGCCGGGGGGACGGATTATGAGGTCTGTCTTGGGGAGGGGAATTCACGGGACGGACCGATGTTCCAGAGGTGAGAGGCGTCGTAGCTTCATATGAGAACAGTCGAGCTTGATCAGGTCCAGCACAAGGAAAGGCACCAACGTACCGGCGTGGGGCAGAGCAGCGCGGCTGTCAGGGCCAGGCCAGAAAGGGGTCAATGGTTTGTCCGAGGAAAGAAGGTCCAGATTCTTTTACAGACACTTTACGTCCGCCGTGCTCGTGTCAACCGGATTATCGCCGGTGGCCGTTTTCGTTTTCTGTTCCTTGGTTTAGGGGGAAACGATAACAGTCACCTCGCCCCTTCAGCTTCAAAAGGGAAGCCCTAAAAAGGTAGAGCCACGTGGCGGGGGAGAAATAAGAAATTCAAAGGAGCGTGTTCGAAAGCGAGTTGGACGGTTAAAAAGGGACATCCTTTGAAGCAAGCAAACTGAAATGGCAACGACGTGACGATAAAATCATCGCCATCACCACCCATATCTATTCGCCTTGTTCCGAGCGCTTGGCCAAGGTTTACGCCGCCGATTGCGTCTGTTTACACGTGGAATAATCTGACACGTCCCCCGTGTCTCTTACAGTATAGTCTAACACACTCTCTACTTGTGGTAACTCAAAATCGAAATGAGCGTCTCCGACCGACCGCACTAAGAATTCACTCAACTACTATACTTCAACGCGGAGATGACCATGGAGTAAAGGCGGTAATAATAACGTTGAACGTGGTTCCCAAGCCGACTTTACGATGGAATATTGAAAAAAAAAAGGTGTTTGTCAACCAAAGGAATCATTATATCGTTACTCTGCAACATGATACAGTGAAAAAAACTGTCGACCGTCGGCAGGGTTCACACCATCCATATAAGGAAATTGCTGCTCTTGCTGAATATAGATCGCCCTCCTCACGCTGCCATCAACGCGATAACGCCTGCTGTACGTGAGCGAGCGCCACCAAACTCATAACCTTGCAATAATTCCCCGGCCCGTGCAAATCTAAAAACTTGGTTCGTTAACTTTGGTTCCGGTCATTATGCGGGGTCATATGCGATCGCGCGCACCAAGATAGCGACTCGTAAACCTCTGTAATATCCCCACGAACGCGGCCGTGCCTTGGACCATGTGGAAAAAAAAGATAAACAAGAGCGTTACGCCCACCTGGGGGTGCAGCATGATCATCTGTCAGTTGTCACCGCCGTCACTCATCACGATCAGTATTCATCCTGTCTGCGCCTATCCATACACTGGGCACCCCGATAGTTGATGATGACAGAGCCTGTGATGGCGAGAAGACCCGTTATATTCTTGACATGTCAGCGTTCAGCCTCATTAATAATAACGTCGAAGGTCTGCGCCAATCCGTTACCACACCTTCAAGTCTGTCCGCCAAGGGCCTGTAGGGACCAACGGAGTGGATGATCCGCGAAGCTCGCTGCAGTTGCTCACCAGCCAGCCACCCCGCGGAACTCGGACTCGGAGAAGCATCCCCAGCTATCCGCGAGCACAGCTTGTGAACGCATCAAGATCGTCATCCCGGTTCCCCCGAGGGCAGCACGCTTATTGTTCTCTGCTGTTCCGAGCGTGCAAAATGCGCAGCTGGTGCGCGGTCGTGCGTTGCGCCACCACGGTCCAACGGTTCGGGGGGGCCTCCGGCGGGCGCGGGCCGCTCCCCACACGGCGCCCTCAATCATCCCCAATTCCAAGTCCGAGGTCGTCCGAATCGTCCCACATCATGCATATTGCATCATCTACCGATTAAGCTCGATCAAGGCTAAAATGGAATTTTTTTAGAACGTGGCGGTGTACAGTACAGTACAAACACAGTGAGCGCACTATACAATGGGTATTTCGGCCACGCATGGTTGATCTTCTCAACGGCACAGAACTCGGACAGCTTCGGTGTATTGTCAATGGGTACTACTATTATTGGGCGCCAAGACTTTGAAATTTATGAGGGGAAGCAGAAGCCTCTTCACTTGATGCCCCAGACGACGGAACCCGACGGACCCACTCTGCTCTCCGTGCTTGTTCTTCTTCTTTCATCTCCCCATAACTCCCTTTTTGTTTATGATTGGCCTTGCATTTTTATGAAATGCCTAGAACTGTATAGAGATTTGCGGCTCTTCTCGCGTATTCAATGGCTCCCTTCAGCCAAGACCGCCGAACCCGAACCACGAGCCACAAAAGTAATATCCGCACTTGAGCCGACGCATCGGGCAACGCGGGGGCACTCCCCATCTATCTGTATCCGTCTTGCACTGCACTGCAACTTCTTTAACGTTAGACGAAACGCACGCATGCGAAATTAAGTTTACTGCATGAGTTGAACCCTCCTCAATGACCGTCCATCAGAACATCGTGAGCCAGTGAATATGGTCCAGAGTAATAAATAATATCTGCGCTCTCATTATAAACGCGGCCTTCGTCAGCAAGCCCAGTAAACCTCGATAAAGCGGCAGTACGCGAGATTTGATTTTGCTGATGCTAGATCTAGTCAAGCACTGGCGCCTCTGATCCGCCGTCCTGGCCCCAGTAAACTTGCTGACGCAGTGTCGTATAATACATACAGTACATACCTGCCTAGGCGCTGGCAGTGCGGTGCGCACGAGATGAATTGCTGCATGACTCCTGGCGGCTTGATCGTGACATGGGGAGGTGATGTCTTTGGTACCGGGTTTTGATTGCGCAGAGTGAATAGACATGCCTCGGGGCTGTGGCTGTGGCTCGGAAGCTTGAAGCTCGTTTGCGGTCGTCAAGCACCTGCATACCTAACAATTGTGATGAAAGTGAGATCCAGTACGGATAGAGATGAGATGCAACATCAATTGATATGGTGGCCGGGTTACGCGGACTCCCCCAGGCCTGCTACAGTATCGCGAGTTATTGTTGCTCCCCCAACGCTTAGGTTAAGAACAAAATTAAGTCACAATCCCACCCTAAAACGTGAACGTCCGACGGGCTCAGTCAATGACATAGCCGACAGTTGCAAGGAACTCGTGACACATGACCTGGACGTCCCCGCATAGTACCAAATTCTTGCAGGAGGGTGAGGTAACCACTTCTATACGCAGCTCGACCAATAGATTGTCCCTGCGCTCAGGGTACGGCATATCATTGTACGGTATTCGTCCATGATTCACAGCATATGTCAATGGTGGGAGATCCGATACAGAAAGCGTTGCGGGTCCGCATGGTGATGCACGCCACAATACATCTATCAGATTGTTGCGTAGTGGTTCCCAATGAGCAAGCTGCCAACAAAAGTGAGTAGATCGGTAGATTGACGCGTCGAACTGACTCAAACTGCAAAACACCCTTCTGATGCTGATGCGAGCGGTCGGCCAATGTATCAAACGTCTGTCGTCAGTTACATAATCGGTGACATGGAACTGGCAAAGCTCACCCCACCACCACAAAGGAGAAACTGTGCTGTCTGGCATAGATACCGAAGCTTCCTGATGCTTATTCAATAGCGTCGTCCACGTGGAGAGCGTTCTCAACACATCATCTTGGAATCACGACGCTCTGCGCCCGCAAGGTGTCAATCTGCATGATTCTGTGGACGTAGCCGGCGGCAGGATATAGTAATATTGGTCTGAAAGAGGCCACAATCAATAACCCCTCTTTGCTCGCCTAATCGCCCTCTGTTGTTCTCCACAAATGGGTGGGTCATTACTGGCAGTTACTGTAGAATTTTTTTTTTTGGAAATATAATCGCATCTCGGTTGGCTCCCTGAGAACCTGTCAAATACGTACGTACGATATTGTTTGCCATTTGGAGACCAGTGTAGCAGAAAACAAAACTGAGTAGTTTTTGCAGATCACGCGTTTATCCGACATATCACGCGGTCTCAGTCCGCCCACGTGATAGCACGAGTGCCGCGCTCGCGATGCTCGGCGGTGGCCGCACCAGTATCCACGAGCACGACCACATCGAAGGAAACCAACATCCTTATCCAGCCCGCGATGTGCCAGTGCATCATGACAGTAATGGTGCTGTCTCGCGTCGAGCGCGAAGCTGCGGACTTAATGACGCGCCACGGTACTCTGGCAAACAACTTGAACTAGCTTGAACAGTTGAAAGAACGCCACTAAGTTACAGTACTGTTTTCGGGCATGCCTTTCATGTTCCGAGTTGATCCCTGGTGGTTTCGGCTGAGTAGCCACAAAACGTCATCAGAGATAATAATGGCAATTCCATCCTCGAACATTCCTGGAGTCAAATGCCCGGCTGCCCGATCAACAATAACCTACGAACAGGTTTTAGTAGTGGTGCTCACAACAGTCAGAGCATTCAATTGACTATATCTTGCATATACCGCGGTGAGCGGCGGCGTTTTCTTGGGCCCGATCTCGACGAACATGCAATCTTGGTCAACTGCGCCTACATCTCAGTGTTTGACAAAACGCCAAGCCAGCAGCTCGGACGCCGGTCATCGGCTTTTTAGCTCAAGGGAGCGGCGCCCCGTCTCAGAAGCGAAAGTGAGCGCACCTCCAGGGGCAGACTCGCGTCACAGGCGGAACGAATTGTTCGCCGCGGCTGCTTTCGGGAGTAGCCTAGCTACCGCGTGAAAGTGGTTGCTATCACGAGGCCGGACACAGCCAAATCCAGGCTGGTTAACGATGATCGTTCAGCTCTTTATTGTTCTTTCAAGACTTGTCCCCGCGGCCCCGTTCCACTTGGCAGTGCCAGTGGTAGAGCGCAAGCAATCGCGCGTCCAGACACAGTAGTGTGCATGTATTCGGGGGTGGCAGTCCTCACCTGGCAAAAGGGCAGCGGGTATGTACTTATTGTACAGTACTTGCGCTAACTGCGTGATCACCGCATCCGAGAGCCCAGTGAGTCACGCCTGCAAGCATGTATTATACTTTCGGGGCATAGAAGGATGATGGTGAGTTCGATTAACGTTAGGAGGGTCTAAATCTCACGGCTGCGATTGCTGAGATGAACAAGGTGATTACACCGGGGAAGAACGTGTAGGGTCAGCCTCCTACTGGACTCCGACGTCTCCGGCTTGCAGTGCATCGTGATAACCCTTTCCGTTATCGCCACGAGTTATAGAAATACGTCGCGCATCACGGTGTAGGATTGAGCCCATAGGCCTCGACCAGTATATCGCCGCGAGCCTCGAACTCATGCAGTATGACTGTTTATAAAAGGGTCGTTATGCTACATACAATACAGGAAAGGCTATTCCTCGCGACGAGTGGACTCGTTCTGAGCCGTCTGATGGGTAGGCTGACACCTAACTCAGTGGCACGGTTAACTGAGGCTAACCAATAATACACGACGTATGAGGATATGGACGGATTATTAGATTATAAACGATACAACAAAAGCTCTGGGGGACGTCTCGGAGCGGACAGATCTGGACGTCTGTACCGGTGATGCTGAGAGTATCATATATCATCAGCTTATGATCGTCGACAGTGACTGCCCTGCTCACATCAACAACAACCAATATGTGGTCCCGCTGAATGAAGATCGCGTCGCAATCTGGTAGGTTTACTGAAAATTCCAAGTGTGGAGGTCCCGTCGACACATCTTCTTGAAACACCTTCCCTGCCGGTATCGTGCTCGTCTCGATGAGACGCCAGTTATGTTCATCCTTCTGGTGGTGTCTGTCATCAGAGCCATCCTCACCACCAAGATCCTCCGTCTGTTCCCCACCATAATGGGGCCTCGTCTGCACGAGGGAGGGTGCCGTTGCTGCCTCCCGCCCGACGCGAAATCGATTATAGTCTTTGATACATATTTGCTCTATTCGATCTTGAATCAGATAGTAGGTCCTTGCTATGCGATCGCCGAGTAAGCTCCTTGACCTGCTGCCA